>JAQLOL010000005.1:4955494-4993355 GCA_029783665.1 Naso thynnoides | reverse complement strand
AACAGTACATCAATTTGACTGGTGCCACGGAAATTAAAATGCAAAGTAAAGATCATATTATTTAAGTTCTACAAGTTCAGTAACATCTGTGCTGTGTAATTTGAAAAAATTCAAAATATCAAACAGAAGTTTTACTGTGATTGACATTGTGCAAGGTTACCTTTTCTACATCTCCCATGTAAACTAACTGCAGATTCGACATGCTGCATTCTTCAACCGTTTGCTGCAGCTGCCTGTGAGATGCATAGATGTAAAATACATCCATGATGAGATGACATTCTGTCTGCTTGTGCTTGTGCCACTGTTTCAACAGATGCCAGGCCGTTTTTCAAGGATATTATAACAAAATACTAATCTAAGTGAATGTGACATGATCCCTATTCTGGTCACCTCTGGACCCACCAGCAGCTGCTAGAGACGTCCAAACACAGGAAAGACGGAGCTTGATGTGGTGGAGGGAGATCGAGCAAGTGTAGCAGACACACTCACTCAGTCTACTTTTTCTGTTGCCATTCGGTTACTTTTAGGCATTTTGAAGTGAAAAATCCAATATTCTTTCTTATGCCATTTATTTGCCCTCATTACTGCTAAGTCTCTTTCCAAGTTTGACCGACCCTTACACTTTAAACTGATATGGTGACTGTGTCACATCACGTCTGGGGAACTCATTTAATTTGCACATTTTTTAAATATTCTTTTCCCCCCACATATTTTATGACGGGCACCTTATCACATACAGCTCAAAATGTAATTTTTTTTAAGAATTAAAAAGGTTTTCAAATAGCCCATCACGATGTTGACAATTTGCACAAGATTTTACCCCTTCGTCAGTAGGGGTCAGCAGCCCCCATCCTGAGCTGAAGCTCCATGTTACTGTATCTATATATTTAGTCTTAACCAACCTCTGGAGGAAATCTGGCCCTTTAGCTGCTCAATGCTTCGCTTTGTTCACCAGTTATCTGCTAACTCTGTTGCATCTTGTTCAGTGGGTTTTTAGAGCTTTTTTCACTAGAGACAGTTGCCTAAAACATTTAAAAGCAAAGCTATGAAAGCAGTTATAATGAATCACAACAGTAAAGTTTGTAAAGCTCTGAAACGTTGAGCAGGGCAGCAGATTCATAAGATAATTAAAGGTTCAACACTTGGAGCGACCTAACACACACACTGTCACTCTGTTTTCACTATAGCCATGCTTCCATTAATCATAAAGCAAGTTTTAAATGAACTTTCAACATCTTGCAAAAAAGAAAATGTAAATTAGGAATGCAACCAAAAACTGGTCTGAAGCAAATAAACTAGACTGCAAGTCATAGTTTGGTAACCTATATGGCTGTAATTAACAGTAGAAGAAGTAGAGTTTGCAGACCAGAAACAAAACATGGTGGCATTCCATTGTGGCTCCATTTGCTGTTATGTTCTTTGGATGAGATCTAGCAATACTTTGGTCCCCGCATCACTCCAGATGTACCTGTTGTTGTTATCAACCATGTTTTCACGCGTTTGGGGAACATCCAAGTGGCGGAGCAGTCAGTTTCTTGTACTAACGATAACCTAGCAGAACCTGCTGATAAATATTTTGCCTTGTCAGAATTTATTCGAAACAACTGTTTCTGTCTCCCAACTTGCAAATAAACTTTTTTTCGATAAAGGCAAAATCCACTTAAAGCGAGCATAATTTTTATTTTTACTTTTCTAAATTAAGGGGTTTTAAAAAAAATTTAAAAAATTTTTTGCTGTTTCCTCTCATCATTTCTTATGAGATCTTCAAAATGCGCATCAAATACATTTATGAAAACGTGGCTATTGTCATTTGATAAAAAATGGTACTACAAAAACAATTCTGACACATTTTTTTATTCTCATCATTTTCCGTAAAAATGCCAAAACCAACTATGAAATGAATGTACTAACAAGTACCAGTAAGATCTTGTATCTACAGTCTGATTCATGTCATTTCTCTGTGATTTGCTGTTGTCCAAACCTTATCAGTGAGTCACACTGTAACATGGGCGAATGTTTCTTCATCTTTAAAATAAAAACACACATTGTGCAGTGGTTTCAAGTCAAGGTTCATCACCATGCTACTTGAAATACTCACAAGAGCAACAAATGTGTATCAGTCTGCAGATGAAAACAGTCCCCAACAGCACTGTTTACTGATGTTTACATCATGTTGACTCAAAACTACAGCGGCCAGCTGTCTTTGGATATTAATGATCCTTTTTAAAAAATGACATCATATTTTTGTAAGTTATTTTTAAAGATTTATGTCTTCAGTGACAACCACTGGGCCTTTGGCTCTGTCTGTCACAGCAGGGGCATGAAGTCAAGTGTTGTAAGACAGAATAACAGATTGTTGATTTTGTTTTTTTCATGGCATCTAAAAGTAAAAGCATTGAATAACTCCGGTCTCATCCTTTGAGCAGTTCCCATATGGCAGAGACAGTACATGTGAGTACGACGCCAACACTAATGTTCCACAGAAGATAAAAGCAATTAGATCAAAATGTGGAGCCGCTATTCTCTGGCTTCAGACAGCTGCTGCTTTCAAACGTAAGAATTAGATTAGATTGATTACAACAGACTGTTGTGGGGGGAGGCTTAGTGAGGAGACCAAAGCCAGTCAAAAGAGCTAGTCAGAGTTCATGCATGTCATGTGACCTCCGGTGTACGGACAGACCTGAGAAAAGGCAGCTTGTTCTAAGCAGAGGGACAAAAAGCTAAGAGGTGCTAATGCGGTGAACCTATTTAACTCTGTTTAACTGCACTTATTTTTAAACAAACATAAACATACACGGCACTTGAGGTATTTAGATAAAGACTAGAAAGCTGCTGTACTTCAACGCACTGGATTTCAAATGAAACAGCTTTACAGTGAAAGTGCCACCTTTTAGGGTCCTCACATCCATATGGTTTGAACAAGGAAGGAGGAGCACCAAATTTTTTACAAAGTCCCCCATTTTAGAACAAAGCAGCGATTCAACAGAACCCAACTCAGACCTCATTAGACTGAATATAAATTGGACCTGGCTCGACTACGGTCCTCGTCAGTTCCAGTTCAGGACTTAAATACAAGGAATCGAGTGAACTCCTAAAAACCTCTCACTTCAACCTCATAGCCCCGATGTGTTGGAGTGCAGAGCCAAAACAACAAAACATATTTTACTGTGCAGCCACTTACTGTCCACACTGAACGTGTGCTCAGTGAAAACACACCCACTAACTCATTATCAAGAAGGGCCCACAACAAACGTGACAGACAAAACTGCCTCGATTAAACTATCAGCAAACGGCTGACTGCAGCGCGTTAAGCTGCTGCCACAGCCTCCTCGTCTAAACCTTATTTAGGAGAACGCACATTTGGTAACACTTAATTCAAGCTGCGTTATCGCAGATGTCATACACCACGCTCAACTGGGAAGAAAGCACCGCAGTGTGTTTGTGCATGTGTGTGTGTGAAGCTATTATGGGTGGTCCTTGATCCATCAAGTGTTATTCAAACTGAAAGTGCCTTGGCTCACACTGCTGTAGTTTGGCATGTAAAAGGATACTAAAGCTGCCCTTCTTGCACAGAAGTGCGTCATCTTCCCAGAGTCTCAGTGTTAATACAGGTCTGTGCTGACAAAAAGCAAGGAGACAGTGAATACTCAGATCTCACTTTAACCAAAAAGGTTAAAATATACAGTAAACTGTTACACATGAAGAAGCACAGATTGAAAGTGTGAGGTAGAAATTTACAAAAAAGGTAAGAACATTTATTTTTAAGACACAAACACTTACAGAGTTGTCATGTATGCTGTGATGTATGTTCTAAAGCCAAGTTTATAACTATGCACCCTATGCGCGTAGCTGAGTTGCAAGGCGTTTGCAAATATTACCAAAGAATGAGGCTGTGGTGGCTACAAAAATATGCGTGGAACTCCAAAACTGTATTTGGTGGCTTGTGTTTTCTTCTACAAGATTGTTGAGTGAAGACAACTTCAAGGAAGCTGAAAAAAGACTGTGCAGTCATCTGCACTGTAAACGCTCTGCTAACCGCAACTCCTGCTCTCTGTTACAGTGAATGACACAATGTAAACACAGAACTGCATGGAAGTAGTCTCCGAGAAGAAGAACCAGAAGTTACCAGGAACTCCAGTTTTATTAGAAACATCACAAACTGTATAACAGACTGTGAGCACAGTCACTGTGGGAAACTGAATTAAAGTGGCACAAAGCTTGAAACATGTGCCTTACATGGTTCTAGTGCTGCAGGGTGCTGTTAACAAAAGAGAAGTTATTGTTCAAACCTATGCCATCTACAAAAAAATTCCCAGATATTAAATATTTTATGAATATCAACTTTAAGCAACAACACAAATACAAATACTATGCTCAGACTTTGGGGCACAGCTGTAGAAATTCAAAGCCAATACAACACAAAAGTCTGCAAGTCTGCAGAATGTGACTTGTACAGAAAAAATTATAAAGCACTTGGATGTTTTGGGCAACTTATGTCTGTCTGCCTCTGTTGTATTTTATTATACGTCTGCATGATGTTCAGAGGCCACAGCAGACCTTGGATTATTTTGGGGAAGGAAGCAAAACTTTACAGGCTCTTGCACTGTTACCAGTGAGTATTCAATCCACTGCAAGATAGACCACATTAGGAGTCATGAACAAATTTTGGAGAGTGGATTTGGAGGCACACACACATGTGGTCCTGGTTGTCCTAATCTGCTGCCTGTCTGAACATAAGTACAAAAAAAAGAAAAAAAAAAAACAAAAAACAAACAGAGCTTCAGGCATGATTGGATATTCCAGCAGTCTGAATGAGGCAACTGTTTCACTTTGCGGAAACACTCATTAGTTTACCACTGACAACTACGGCAAACATGTTTAACATGACCTGAGATACAGAAATAGATAAGCTATGTTAGAAATAGCAGGTATTATCTACTTATTGTTACCATTCATGACCAGTTATTTCAACCATAGCTTATCCGACAAGGCATCAAGGTAAAGAAGTCCTTTTTTGTTATTTCTGATTGAGTTGCTGCTCATTCTGAGTTTGCTGTCACCAGTGATCAATGCATGTGTCTTTTGGAAAAAAAACTTGCTTCAAAGCGCACTTGCTGCACCCACAAGTAACCACAGATGTCACCATATCCATCAGGACTAATCTGCCACAGCCACAGTCACAGCACAAGACCTAAGATAATATATTTTAAAAGGTAACACAAACAATAAGTATTTAAATTATTTGCGTTTGGTTTTATATAATGTAACTTTAAATATTTCATTTCAAATATTCGACTTTACGGAGGTAAAAATTCCAACAAAACTTGTTGTATAAAAAGCAATGTTGTTCTGAGATCAGCATGTTTTAGTTTATGGTCCTCTTTATGATGACATTAATTATTAAACAAAACAATTGAATAAGATGGGTATGACTTTTTTTATTTCCTGAAATACAAATACACATCAAACATACAGGCACCTACATATCAATGGGCTGCGTATAAAGTCATGTGACTTCAGATGAGTCTCATTCCCACAGAGGCAGAGAGATGAGGGATGTGCTCAATAACGAATACTGATAATGCACATTTGGTCTATAAACAAAAGAAGTGCCCCTTTGGAGAAGTTGCCAAGCTTGTCTAGATGAGATCTTCAGAGTTTACACAAAGGTGACATACTTCAGAGTGCTGTAAAAATGTAGGGCCCTACCGATGTGTTGCCTGGCCGGTATTATCAGCTGATACTGGTATTGGCATATAAGTCACTAATATGCGCCAATATTAAAATGGTTTTTAAGCCTGGAATAAATGCTTGGACTAGTGATTTAAAATTATGTAATAATGTAGTTTGCAGCTCCTTATTAAATTACTAATAAGTGAAGTTCTGACTGTTTAGTGCACGAAAATTTGCAATAAAGTTTGTTCAGACGTTAAGATATCCTGTCTCCATTACATGTTTTTCTCACCAATACTTGATAACCACTTTCAGAGGATATTACATTTGTACAGTATCAGCCGATATATATATGATGATGGAATTTTCTTACTCCAAATTATTTGCATTGGCATTGGCCCCAAAATATCCATATCAGTCAGGCTCCATAAAAATTCAGCACAATTTAGTCAAAAAATGTAAAATAAAGAAGAGAAACAGCATTGTGATACCTTATAAAAACACATCCGTAGTTTGGAAATATTCTGTATATAAAATAAAACCATAGACTTTTTGATAAAAAGTATTTTGATTTAATCAGAAAATGTCTGATTGGAGAATATGAGTATGTATCCACAAGACTCAGAATCAGTTTAATTTTCCAGGAACAAATTCTCCAAAAGTTTTGGAAACTTGATGCAGACGACTCAAATGGTCAGTACTCAACAGGTTTTTAGGTTCCACACTCTTTCAGTGCTTGCACACTCTCACATGAATGCAGTAAAGTCAAACACGTTTACTGAAACACAAATATATATGTTAGCCTCGGCAGGCAAACATCTGCTGGTGACAGACAGATTCCAGAAAATAAACCCCAGTGTCAACCAGTAACTCCCAGGCTTTTGTTAAGCTACTATTAATCCTGCCTGAGTCTATGCGGTACAAAAGACTCACTCAACTGTTCAATATGCTGATGCACATTTATTTCTTTCAGTATTTGGAAAGCTTCATTTCATTCTAAATTTCTTTCTCAGGATGAAATGTCTTCACAAGTCATAGTTTCTTTGTTTTGGTAACCATTACCTGCAAAAGTTGGATATCCTTAATCCATCTCATGTTTTCTCTTTCTCAGTCATCCAAGTTTTTTTTTTTTTTTTGGATGCTGGCCGTGGTGTCCATTTGCATGAGTCTACATCTGCGAATAATAAATACATCCAAAGTATATTTGTAATGTATTCAAGTGTGACCAGTCATGCATGTCATTCTAAAGTCTGCTTCAGCCTCTGTTAATATATTTATATTTGTGTCTCTGTCTCTGCATGTTTGTGCTGTTACAGTCTGACCTCTTCCTCCTTCTGGCCAGAAAACATTCATTACTCTGACAGCCAACCCCCGCCGTCTCACATATATGTACACATGCATGAAGAAAACTGTTGGAAGCAGGGTCACAGGTCACACAGGCTGAATGGACACTCATTTGCGGTGACCAACAGAAAGTGAGCTTGTGTGATTAAGTGCTTGGGGTGGGACTTCTGTTGACCGCTAAAAGATGCTGCAGACAGCAGCTGCAGCCAGCAAGAAAGACAGATTACACTTAGTATTTTGCTTTTCGTCTCTGTTGTTGCGCTAAAATTCTGGCAACTATCATTTCCATGTTAACTCTGAGTAATAAAACTACTGAACGAGCCTTAACACTGAAAAAAACAAAAGGCTACAGGCTGGTTACATTCAAGACCTCATAGACGTTTTAGCTAAATTTTCTTAATGTAAGAAATTGTGTGTCATTTGTTCCATTTTCCATCTTTAACACTATATAGACTACATAATAAATGAGAGAATCTGTGATCTTAAAATACATTTTTTGATCTAGTTGTAACTGTTTTAAAATTTAATTAAAAAAAACACCATTTCCTTGTCTTAGTAAAAAATTTTATTTATGCTTGGGGAAGTTTTAACCATATAAAAGTTAACTCTTTATCTGGGTGACAGAAGAGGCATCACACAGTCAGGAGTTCTTATTAAAATCAGATCATGATTGATGTGTTTACTGCATGCTAAATTAATCAGAGCAAATAAGGCCAAATGACCTTTGCTTCACCATATGACCAGTTGCCAACAGTCATTGTAAACATTGAGGCTTTTTCCTAAAAGGGGTCCGGCGCAGTGCTAACTCCCCATAAAAAGCACTGGGACCACATTACTACATTATTTCCAGAAAAAACTTCACAGAGAACAATGAATGCAAAACAAACGTCAGTGATCTATTTAACCACATAGTATCATGACTAGCTCAACTAAAAACACACAATCCATCAGTATCCCAGCATGTTGTTCACTACAGTAGATCCTAAGAGATATCTTGGTGTGCCAATATGATCAACCTATATTGATCAGATATATCAATATTGGCATATACGTACTCCAATATGGAGTATTTATTAAAACTTTTAGGGCTGAAAAAATGCTTGGACTAACGATTAAAAATGGTGTAATTATGTAAATTGGTCCAGCAGACGGCAGTCTCTTATTTAATAACTAATAGTGAAGCGTTTACTGTTTATTGCACTACTGTTTAGAATAAAGTTTCCAGTGGAAGGTGTCCTGCCTCCATTACACATCTTTGTCACAAGTATATTATCTGATCACCACATATATTGGATGTCAGAATTTTCTTTCTCTATTTCTTCTTAATTTCTTACTCCCTTATATCAGTATCGCCATTTGTCCCAAAAATACCATATTGGTGGTGCCCTACACTGTAAAGTGCGTTACCAGTACCAATGTTTTAGGCACCTTTCCTTGTAAATAATTTTGTCGGTACCCTCAGTCTGTGAATGTGTAGGGGAGGGGCTAAGCTTTTAGTGAAATACAGAGGCAGAGGATATTAAAGCTGAGGTAGGAAACATTCCAAAATCAAGCTAGTTGTAGTATGAGACTCCTAAGGAGGCAACTCTGCTGCACCCTCCCCTCCCCGTGTTTGCTCTGGCTCACATTTATTTTGTTTGTTGTCACGTTCTTTTAAGTCCAGTTTGCACCAAATATTCTCAAAAAGATGAAAGAGTCTCAGGGAAAGTTGCAGTGGAGTGAACTTGTCAATCTCAGCTCGACTTAAACCGAATGATGGTGTCGCCTGCAGACACTGTTTTTGCCAAATGCCAGATTGTTAAAATGTACAGCGTGTCACTTGTCTCAACAGCCAATCAGCTTGTAGTAACTGCTAATAAGCGCAGCATAGAGCAGCCAATAGACACATATACTCTCTGAAATTACCGTGATTGGCTGAAAAGGCCCCATCATGTTGTGAATACAGAGCCAAGACGAGGTGTAGAGGTTTATTGTTCTTTCAGACCACATGAATTACAATAGGCTGAAAGGTTATTATGGAATTTCAGCACAGTGACACCAAAGATAAATTGCCTACCCCAACTTTAATGACCGTGTCAAAATTTAGCAGCAGTGCTCATTATTTTGTAGTCCCAGTCAAATTAAGTATTAAAATAACAGTGTTAATTTTGGTTTTCATGGGGGCTTCTATTTAATATTAACCACATTTTTACATTAGTTTTTGCTGAGCTCACTGGCATTTTTCTTGATACAAATAATTTATCTAATAAAAAAAAATAAATCTTTGTTTTGTAAATGTTTTTTTTTTTTTTTTGCCTTATGGCGAGGCATACAAAATTTGATGTTTTTGTTGTTTGGTCCAACAGTCATGCTAAACCCTCAGCTGCAACAGTAGAGGAGCTCATACATGAACAGTAATATATTAGACTCACTGTCCAAAACGACAAACATTGTTTTGCCTGTTAAATTTTCATTCCAACATATTGACACAGTTTCAATTTTAAGACAGAGGATGAGCTATTTAAATTCCTGCAGTTTCTCTTACATCCACAGGATCTAAAAAGAGAGTTTAACCTCGGTCAAACCGACATCGGTGGTTTAGCATGATATCAGCCTGTCTCCGAGGGGCTTATGGCTGGTCTAAGCTGAGGTCAAATGTCAGGGGTTAAGACCACCTGTATAAACAAGAGGACTCTCTCTACCAAAACCTAAATATACTTCTGAGGAGGAAAAAGATGAGGAAGACTGATGCTGCATGCACCTTTGCAAGCCGAACTCATCAGCATATACAGACATGCATCAATGCGCACACATGGAGAACAAAGACAGGCCGCCACACACAGCGTCGAGACAGATGAGTTCTCTATATTGTCCTTTCACATCTTTGAAGAGTCTGTCGCCATAGCAGTTGGCATCCATCTGTCTCATCCTTTCTCTTGTAATCATTAGTGTGAGCCTCATTTTGACAAATGAACTGAGGCAGCTTCTTTCAATTTATTCCATCTTCAGAATGTTTATGTTTTTATAAACTAATATTTAGTCTCAGGACTCGTATTAAACAAAAAATTAGCACTACCTAGGATTTTCAATAATTTCAGAGACGATCACTTTATGAACCCAGAGAAAATGCATCCCTGTGCAAAAAATGTATCCTTTATGCAGGACATTTATCCTGAGGGACAATATAAACTTTACATAAGTCACTCAGTTACTCTGAGAATCATCTGTTTCTCTTTTCCTTTTTCCAGCAAAAATAACAGACGTGGCAGAAGACAATGATTAATGAACGCTTTGAAGGCATTTAAGGGGAGGATTCAGGAGTCTCATCCAGCAACTCAGCCTAAAAAATCCCTCTGAAGAAGGAATGAAATCTGTCTAATTTTTTTTTTCTAAACAGGCTTGGGGATGGTTTACTAAAACATGACAATACGTGACAAGAGTGGTGATGTTGCTTGGCAGCCTATGCATCCTGTGACTGTGTCAAAATATGAAAGAACGCAGCACACGCATTCTTGATGAGCTCAGGAGACCAAACATATTTTTTTTCCCCAATAATGCTTCATTGTCAACAACGATCTGAAGCCATTTATCAGCTCTGAATGGATGTTTTTTAACTTCCTGGATAAAAAAGGTAGTCTTTACTTTAACCTATCTGCAGCAGTGAATCATGAATTGATGACCTGTTCATCTCTGTTGACTGGCTGCTGGAGTGGAAATGTATTTTACTTTATGAACGTACCGAGAGGAGGCGTGAGAAAGAAAAGAGACTTGAAGAAAGCAGCTGAACAGTCTGAAGCCTGGTGAGTGCTGTGTTCAATAAGAGGCTCAGCTGAAAACAAACTGACACAGACACCCTCAGGACCACCACTCACTAGTATGTACAGTATTCTGGCTGTTTGAGGTGAAAAAATTGCGGTCAAACTTGCCTGAGTGACAAAAAATAATCACAAATTACTCTGCTGTCAAAGTCTTGTGAGTAACACCAGGTGAATATTTGCTTTTTTGGGGGGTGATCATAAAATATGACGACAAACATCCAAAGTCTTATCTGAAAGCCAAAAAAAACAACATTCTGTACAGCCCTTGCCTTTTTCTTGGATATAAAGTTCTTGTGTTTTCTGTCAGTGTGTCTGTGCAGGTTTGTTCTAGTCCTAACCTCATGTAGTGACGGAGACAATAGTGGGCGAAAGCTCATCTCATACTGGAAAGACAGAGGAAACATTAGGAGAAAAACCAAACCAGACACTGCTGGATAATACTGTGTGTGTGTGCATGTGGTCCTACAGGCCTGCTTCCTGACGTGCGGGTGCGGTGCTGCTGGGATATCACAGCTTCCTGTAGACCAGATTAATGGGCTAATATTGGACATAATCCTCCCATTGTGAAAGGCCTGGAGATCTGGCAACCAGACTGAGGAGAGGTCATGACCTGTGCAAACGCAGATCTCCACAATCATATGCGCATTCACACAAAACAACACAGACACTCAGAAACTGTATATACAAAAGCACGAGGTTGGTAATTCAGCAGAAACTGTTGATCTCATAGTTCAAGATAATTGGCTCTTACTTCCACACACATAAACACACACACACACACACACACACATATATATAATATTTAGTAGATGATTTCCAAATACTATGGGCCCTATTTTTAACAATCTATGGCACATAGTATGCAGCGTACGGTGAAAGTTCAATTGGGCTGTGTTCAAGTTCACTTTGCTGTTTAGACGTCACATAATCTGGGTACAAAGTGAGGTGAAAGGCGCAGAGGGGATGGATTTAGTCCCTTTATTTATCATAGTTCTGTTTTGGGAGTAACAAGGAATAAACCAATCAGTGTGTCGTCTCTCATCCCCTTTAAGAGCCAGATGTGCTCGGATGAAGGCGCATTGCTATTTTGATAGTGAGGACAATCTGTCACATGAGGTGAATACGCACGAGCAGATCATCTACAGGAGCACCGATCATTTAAAGAGGCTCCCTGAGGTGAGGCAGGCATAGGAGGAAAGTATCCCCATCTTCTGGTGTCACCAGAACAGCAGCACAAAGCTGAAATAGGCAGAATGATGTCAGGAGACGAGGAAAGCAAAAACTTTACTGCACACAATAATGCACTGATGGGCTATTAAACTTATTATGAGGAGTCTTGCTATGTGTCCCCATGTGTCACAAACAAAATGTGAGCAACTTGTGAACGCGCCTGTGAACACGTATTCAAATAGTGCATCAGATTTTAGACGTGGTTTTTGTTGGTCAATAGCGCACACGCTTTCTGGTGCTACAAGACAGCAATGCGGCAACAATACGTCCGACCATAACTCTTTTTTAGACCAGCACTTCCATCTGTGCAAAGACGAGCACAAGTACATTTATTATTTAGACGATGCGAACACTGGGCATGAAAATGACAACTGTGCTGAGTGGAAAATTCAGTGAAATCCTCTGAGCAGTTGCTGTTCAGCTGCAAAGTACTATTAGTAAAAACAACAAAAATCCAAACTGTTGCAGAACAGTTTTGATTTGTAAGCATGTGTAACAAATCTGATGAACCTACACACCTGCATACAGATGTTTTTGTGCTGGAGGCAGACGTGTTTTCATCGTATTTTCCCGGTAAATGGCGGTATTATTGTTTATTATTGTTTTGATGTAGTTGTTGGGCACAATTTTGGCACTGTAAGGCAATTTTTTTTTTTTTGGCCAATAATTGCCAACCATTTACTTTATAATACACACAAAATATTAATGTATGGATATTCCATCACAGTACATGTATGCTCAAGTGGAAGACGGAGTCAGTCGTTATTATTATTTCCATAAAAAGAATCCTCTCAAAAAACTGCTGTGGTCCATATGGATCACTGTTAAACACACACACACGCACACACACAATGTGTATTCGGAACATGAAGTCCTGGGCCTGATCTGTGAGTTTGAGTCACAGTGAGCAAAGTTTTGTGTTGCCTTGGGTTTACTTACTGCTCGTTGAGGACAAGGGACTGTAATCAGACCTGCAGAGGACGACATAAGAGAAAAAAAACAGTGAGAGGGGCGATGAGGTCCGAAAGAACAAGGGGACAAAAAACAGAGGAAGGAGACAGGAGTTTATATTACAGTGTGAAGTACAATCAACGGGATTTACAGGACGACACACTCCTGTTTCTAATAAAGTGCTGACATCTGGCTAAACAGTAGGAGAGGTCCAGCTGAGAAAGGTCACCAAAAATGCATACGCAGACATTTTGAGAATATTTTCTATCTGGAGGGATCAAACACAGAAACATGTACTCTAAAGCTGTCTGTATTACTATTATTACCACTATTTTGTGCTCAGGTGAAAAATTCAGGTTGCCTTTTATATTTTCTAGACCGCAGTTATTTCTATTGTATGCTGCTTTATAGCTGAACTACATTCCATTATATATTAGAGAAAAATCTGGTCACTATTACTTCCTGGCAGTTTGAGAGAGGGAGGTGTGTTTTAAATGTTACCATTTAATGCAAAAAAAAAAAAAAAAAAACTAAGTGGATACTGGAGGCCTGCAGTGTGTGAGCTGCTGACTCCTTTTATTTTATAGTTTTCTTTTGAAACAAAAGCACAAAGGTAACACCAGAAAATTATGCATGCAAATACAGTTTTTTCATGCAGGACACATACTTATAATGGATCGTTATGTCAGTGGATCTGATTGTCCTGAATTAAGTGAACAAAGTTCTACATTTTGGGAATGACCCTTGTTTGCTTTCTTTCCCTAAAGAAAAAAAAGATCTCATGTTTCGCTGCATTTAGGTCATATAATTTAGGCCTTACAAAGTTTGCTTAATCTGCCATGTTGTAATTCTGTGTCAGAGACATTGGAAGGTTTTTAACAGAGAAAATATCCCCCCTGCTTGGCAAGAAGAAGTAAACAAGAGTCAACAAACTGTTGGACATATGGCTAAAAGCCACCATCACTGACAGTTCACCTGATTCAAATCCAACATTAACACAGTTTGCGTCTGTTTTCTTAACGTAACCAAAGGTAATTTATTCTATTTCAATGATGTGACTTCAAGGCTGGTGGTGGGGGTAACTATCTTGGAATTGTGAGCTGTTTTACAATGTTTCCTACTGTGTTGGCTGTGTGAATGCAACATAAACACAGAGCTGAAGCCAGGGGGTTCTTAGCCTAGCTTGGTAGCCTGGAAATACAGAAACAGCTAGCCTAGCTCTATTTAAGCAAAGAATAGACATACCATTACCTCTGAAACTCACCTTTCAAGATGATTTATCTTGTTTGTTTTATCTCTACATAAACAGAACTGTAATTACAGTCTGTTGTCTTCTGTTGAGTTACATGCTGGAGCTCTTTAAGAGCAAATGTAAGGGAAAAAATTGTTTCTCAAGAATTAGCAAAGGAAAATAACCACCAACATTTTTTCTGCTCATATTTTTAATTGAGTATAGATTAAATAAACAACATACAGTATGTCATATTGCTGTTGTTGGGTATATATGAATTTTACTAATATATGTATATAGCCCATGTTGAGAACTTCATATCTTTATACTAAGCTAAAACTACCATGTTGTGGCTCTGGCTCCTTATTTAAAAACACACATGGGACTGATATTGGTCTGACTCTTTGCAAGGGAAAAACAAGCACAAAGTGACAAACTATTTCTCAGAGTAAAGGATCCTTCCTCCACCATTGGACACACACATTCATATGCACACATACATTCTAATTTAGGGACGTGTCTAGTCTAAAGCTCCCATCTTTGAGCTGCAGGAGAATTAGATTTCTGCTAATCTGATCTCCAAAGATTAGATAAAGAACTTAGACATTTTGTGTAATTGTATAAATATCTTACAGGAAAATACAGGATGCATGTATGTCCACTTACAACAAGACTAATTGAGGTACTAGCCTGCATCCTACCATGCTATAATTCTCTGAACCAAAAACACCTGGGATTATTAGTCCCACAGGAGTCATCTGACAACCAGAGAACCACCACGCATACCCTTTCTATGGCTCCGTCTCTAAACTAATAATGCCTCTGGAGCTACAGGACGGCAGGAAACAGAGGAACGAGTATGTTTCCTGCAGCAGGAGGTTATCAATCTAACTTGTTTAACAGGCGCTAGTGGTGGTAGAGAGAACAGGATGGAAGAGTTTGGAAAGAAGCAGAGATGAGCAGAGGAAGGTAAGAGAGAAAAGATGATGGGGTGCTGCAGAGGGGAGGAAAGGAAAAGACAAATAGACAGAGCAGATTATAAACCAGTGGAACGTTCCAGCAAAAGGACACAGACGGAAACTCATAGACTTTGTCTTTGTGCAGACAAAGAAAAATAACAAAAGGTGAAAAAAAGGATGAAAAAAAATCTTTTTCGGGTTTATGACTCTTTGGAGTAGAGTTAGAGGGAGCAGCGTGTGTAGCTACAGGTCTGTTCTGATGGCTCCCTGGGGTGTGTGTCTTTGGCAGGACTCCCGCTGCAGCGCCGGTTAGCATCTCGCCTGGCTTTCCCTGTCTGACCACACTGCCTCGCTTCATCTCCATCCAAAGACAATAAACACAAAGGGAAGCGAAGACAGGCAGCAGCCCGGTCATGCACACAAGGTTTGACAGCACAATGTGCTGATGGGCTCTCAAGTAAGTCTAAAGGGCATGTCTGACATGTGGAGAGCTGAACAGATTCAGGTGTCTCTTATTTGATTAGGGTGGAGATGCAGGGAGGGAGAGCTGAAAAGAGGAGCGATGGAGGGCAGCTCAGAAAGAAACTAAACATAAAGCAATAAATCCACATACACGGAACTTTTCCAAACAGTGACTCATGTGACCACCTCTACAGTTAAGGTGTGGTTATATTTGGAAGAGATCGTTGTCATGGTTTGAATGCCCAATGCTGACCAGTGCTTTGGGCTGGTGGCATCAGTATTTGACAAACTTGGAATGAGACTTATTAATCAACAGGTTTTCTCCAGAACAAGTAATAAAAAGATACAAAGCATTGCTTTAATGCTATATGAATTGATTTTTTGCCACCTGGGGGCAGAAGAAGAAGCTGGCAACACAGCATTAAAGTAACTACATTGTAACTTTCCTTGCGAACTGTGGCTTCAAGAAACAAAACTTAACGATGCACGTTCACACGTCTCATAAAACAGCAATTTCAGTAAAACCCAGTCATATTTTATGGAGAAAATGTCCTCTGGTTTTCCCTCTGATGTGCTACCATTGCTCTGTCTCAACTCTGTGATTCACGGAGGTCCCTGGAAGCAGCATGTTGGTTGCCTGTTGACTGAAGCAGCAGCTACAGCACCGGGTCGTTGCTGGTGACAGGCTGCAGACAGACAGAACAGTCTTAGGACATCAGAGGAAAAACTAGAGGACATTTTCTCCATAAAATATGACCCAGTTTTACTAAAATTATTGTTTTATGCGACATGTGAACGTGTATCGTTACGTTTAGTTAAAGTTACACAGTGTTGCTTTAATATATGTTTAGTTGACGTTATGGTGAAAATGTTAGCGTACGGGCGTTTATATACGCATCAAGAAGACGCAGAGCAACACTAGCATTCATTTGAAGTTATTAAAAACAATTTAAAGGCCGACTCTATCTTCATTCTTTTCCCGTTTTTTTTTAAAAGAAACTCCCACTTAGCTGATAGCAAAAAGCATGAGAGTGGGTTAAAAGCACCCTCTCCTCTTTCAACCTGTACGCAGAAGTTCACTGACAGTAATGTAAGTATAGAGAAGGGCAAGTGTTAGCTTGGATGGTGTGAGATGTGGGTAAAAGATGATGCTATTTATAAGGTATACCCTGCTGGATTTTTCAGTTTCTCTTTGTAAACGCTACTCTTAGCAGGCTCAACCAGGGTGAAGGAGAGAGACAAACCCTAACTGAGCAAGCAAAAGAACCAAGGAATGAAGGGAGGAGCTGTATAAGCAATAACAAAGCAATGAATCAAAGAAACAAAACATGATTTTCCAATTGTTTTACAGTAGTTATGTTTTAAAGCTTAAAAACAACTCGACAGAAAATTGTCGCATTGCCATATCTTATGGAAATTCAACCAAAGCACATACTAGGACCAAACAGATATCATTTTGCCAATATTACCCTCCAATACTCTCCTATCGCAGATATATCGCATCGACGTATATGTTCTCCCGTTGCACCACTATCAAAACTATTTTTTTAAGAAAATGTGCTTGAACTAATGATTTAAAATGATGTAATTACATAGTCTGTTATTTAGTAACTACTAGGTGAATAGGTATCAATGCCACCATGCAGAAATCTATATCAAGTCATGTGGTATAAGGTTTTTAGAATGGTTTGGGAAATTATTATTTTGGGGCTAAAAATACATAGGTCTTTCTCAAGCAAAATATTAATGTTCGGATCTGAATTACTGTTGTTCCGATACTGCCAAAAACACTGGATGAGGTAATGGCAAGGAAATGGGTCTATATGCAATGATCTGATACCATGTGATTCATATTTAATGAGACCAAGCTACATTCCTGCGGGGCCCTGAACACCTGTGTGCAACTTAACAGAGTTTTTACTGCACGTGTATTAAATGGAAAGCAACGTGGGCAACTAGCATCTAGTCATCAACTAACATAGTAGTATCCAGTGGTTAAAAATAGCAACAATAATATGAAGAAGATAAAAAACCAAGGTACTCTTCTTATGATAGAAAGCTTTAATATTACAGTTAGTTCATAGTGGAACTTAAAAAATGAAACCAGCATGTTTTTAACTGCACATGGACTTCATCAGGGCATTACGAATTATTTTACTCTTCTAGAGAATGCCGTAGTCCTCTGACTTCTTCTACTTTTGTTAAAGCAACAATAATATGAGAACAGTAGCTCAGTGGTTAGCACTGCTGCCTCATTGCAAGAAGGTCCTGGGTTTGACTCCTGATGGTGTGGAGTTTGCATGTTCTCTTCGAGCTCACGTGGTTTTCCTCCAGGTGTTCTGGTTCCCCCACCATCAAAACACGCATGTTAGGTCCGTCTCCAGTCAGTATACTTGACCGAGTTACTGGCTAGGATCTGGAGTTGGTCCCTGGGCACCACTGCTCCTCAGGGATGGGTTAAATGCAGAGACCAAATTTCACTGTACACTTTCTATGTGACCAATAAAGTACCAATGAACTACTAAAAACAGCTGTGGAAACAATGTTGATGAGCCTGAACAAAATATTTAACATGCTGTAAAATAAAAACAATGAGCTAATTGCGCCTAAAGCTGTAGAGTCTGTGATAATTCTGTGGTTTTCTCACCAAGAGTGACACACTACACACAGCAAATAATCCTTCAAACAGGAAGGAACAGGAAGTGGAGTGTGGCGGTGGAGGTGAACGATGTGACCTGATGGAGGTGGAGGTTCTCTGGTTATCAGCTGCTTTTCCTTTTCACATCACAGGGGTCTCTGCCGCTCTTCCCATGAAACACATACTCTCTCACACACATTATGGCGTTTGGTTTCAGTTCACAGCTAATGAAACAGTATGGTCCCAGATGACTGTGACAACAGGGGCATTGATGTATTGATGTCGCATTTTTTTTTCCCGACTTACCGACTCTCAATGTAAGATTAAGAGAACGACAGAGGCCTGATATTTGTGATCTTTTGTAATGTTTAGTCTACTCTATTACTGTAAAATATATGTATATAATATATAATCATTTGCTTAAGCTTGCTGTTTTACATTTCATTCCATTCATACATTATTTAGGTTTAGTCCGTACATATGCACGTGTGCTTTCTATGTTGTCTGCTGCCCTTTTCCTTTTATTGTGGTTGTTCTGATTTTATAACATCAATCTGCCCGATGGGAAAATAGCATTGTGGCTGAAGCTGGCACATTTACCTCTTAGGAATGCCAATTGAAAAGCACTGTTCTTGGTAATGAAGTGGTACAACGAATATGAGCACAAACTGCACAGGCTGCAATTTCTAAGTCAGAAAATCACAGGAGATGATCAAAGTCGCTCGGTGACTTCCAAGAGTTATCAGGGAACTGCCTGATATTTACATTATACGACAACATGCTTACATAACCACCAAAAATATTACAGTTCAAATATTAACTTGTTTTTGAACCATCAGATGAAGTATTTTTATTTTAGGGGTGCATAGGCCTATAATAATTTGTTGTGTAGATCTAGTTCATTTCACCTTTTCTCAACTCTAAAATGGCCCCTTCAGGTATGGACACAGTTTAACATATTTAATGAAAAAGACACAGAAAGAAAGAAAGAAAATGGGGAAAATACAATAATATATAGTAATCTGGGCAGAAATCTGAGAATTTTGAAAAATAAATTGGAAGATATTAAAGGGGCTCATATTTTTCAAACAATTTCCTTCCCTCTGGCTAATCAGGTTTCAATAACACAAATGTGGTAAAACAAGATAATATAAACTCTTTAAAACATGTCTTCAGTTTTGACGATGTCTTAAAACAGGGGGATAAAGGTCATGTAGGGTCACAATCACAAACACAGGTTTTTCACGACCACAACATTACACACAGAAGCAACATACCGCCAGAGAAAGTGAGGCTCATCTTTGTCTACTGGCTGAAAACAGAGGGGACAAAACATTCACTGAACCCTCTGCTGTGAAAACATTGTTGAATTAAGTTTCATCTACAGTGTGTGGCTGTCCTCTCATTAACAGCTGCTGGTTATTAAGACTAATCTGTCCACTAAAGAGTTAGTATCACAACTCCTCCATATGTCCTCATATAAAATCAGTTCAAATACCCCTACTGACAAAATGACATAATAAAGCAATATCAGCACCACAGCAACACTGGACTCATGATAACAACATTAAGAACAATTTAGACTAGGCTGATGTCACATTCAAAGACTGATAGGAAAGCATAACAGTTTTTTTTCTTCTTCCAAAAATACAGGCCTTAATTACATTATGCTTATCTGTCTGTTTGGCTTGATTCAGTTAGGCTACGTCTGGTTTCGCTGAGATGGGTAACACCAACCTTCATTTAAAGATGTCACAGTTTGATGCTGTCTTGTTGCACCTCTTACCATGAACTTATAGCCTACTCGCTTTAATTCAGTGCAAAGTTAGACTAAATAAACACACTTACTAAAGATCATCTCTTGACATGTTGTTATAATGATTGCCAATAGTTTTCCAGAGTAGCCTATAACTTAAATTCTCTATTTTTAAGACAGCCTACTTTTAAACCCAGTCAGTTAAATATCTAGAATGAATATACAAGTAGTGCTCACTTCAAATGTTTAATGTTTTAAGAAGAAACAGCCAATAACTCGGAGGAGCTGTTCTGCATCATTCGCATCTCATATATCTTTACTCCACTCACCCTCCGGTTTCGGCTCCTGAATCCACGCAGTCATCCTCTGTTTGGGTTTTCTCCATCTCAGTGGCTCGGCTGAGCAGCACTTAGCTGCATTGTTTCAAAGTCCCGAGGTGACGAATGAAAGGTGGCACCAAAAAACACGGTACGCCTGAGAGAAGAGACGTATACGAACTAGAAGACTGTATGAATGAGTCTGTTTTCAACTCCTGACTTGCAGAGAGATGATTGTTAACTAGTTGGAGCAAATACGCGAATGCGTTGCTTCTCTGCGTCAGCTGCGCTTCAAGATGATGCCTTTTGAGGCTGTCGGAAATCTGAAAACTACTAGTGTAAGAACAGTGAAGCAGAGTGTGGGAGTTTGATCTTGATTTGAAAAAAAAGATAAAAATAATAATAATAATAATGATAAATGTAGTCAAGAAAAGTCTTAATAAATAATCTGTATTCTATATTCTAAGTTATAGCTAAAATAAAGAATGAAAGGTCAAAATGTAGAAAAGAGTCAAACTCATGGCTGTTCTAAGTTAGTAGGCAAGCAATTTATAATGTAGCCTATCAATAACCTGATCTGAGGCTGCGCCTAAGCCTACATATTTCTCAGATTCTGAATTTATGTGTTTTAGGATACACAACCATCTGGAGTTAACTTGAGCTTCTGTCAGAATATTTTTTGGACTTATCTTGTGCTTTTAATACACTACAGCTGCATATTTGAGCCAGCAAACTTCTCGGTTTTAACCTCAATAGCTCCACTGTTGCTTGAGTCAAGATTACCTCACAAATAGACTTCAGTATGTGAGGCTCCATGGTACTAAATCAGACACTATTACCTCAAACACTGAGGCACAGGGTACAGTTTTATCTCCATTCTTCTTTACACTGAACTCCTCTGACTGCAGGCACAGCAGCGATTCTCGTCCCTTACAGAAATTTTTAGATGATACAACCCTTGATGGCTACATTCTGAATAATAATCATGAAACTTACCAAAGAGAAGAGGACAGTCTTATCAGGCAGAGTGAGAAAACTCAGTTATATTTAGCATAGATGAGTCTTGTATCACCAATTTGCCGAAGAATATTATTTTTAATCTGTATCACCTGGTTATAGTCCAAGTCAAAACTTTTAAATTATGGAATTACTCATTAGTTATTGAAATCATAATTCAGAATCAGTTCATTTGTTGACTATCTCACAATTTTGACTTTCGGTGTTAATTAAAAATCTCATGATTTTAAAATTACATTTTCACAATTGGGAACTAACCAGTCTTACAGATAAACAGAGTTGGGGAGTAACTAATTACATGTCATAAAATTAACTAATATATTTACGAAACAATGTAACTGTAATTAATTACAGTGACTAAGAAAATGTGCAATTAAATTTCAGTTAGGCTTACTTTCGAAAATGTTAATGATTAAAAAGGGAATTAAATTTTTTCATATTCTCTGTAAAAAACTTAGGCTATATGATGAAAAATATCCACTTTGTTGCTTTTGATGTTTTTGATGCGTGCAATGCCTTCTTTTGCCATTTCCAGTCAATGTGGTTATTACATCACGTGTAAAAAAGTTACGTTACGTATTACATTTTAAATAGGGTAAATAGTCATTTGTAACCTATTACATTTTCAATGAAACCTTCCCAACCCTGTAGGTTAATCAGTAATTAAACTCTGTTAAACTCTTCCACACTAAGAACACCTGAAATGGGGCTGCTGGTATGAGTTGGACCGTTTTGGTTGGGTGACAGTTTTTTCGAGCGGCACCTGAAGGCCACATTATCAAGTGTGCTGTTTTAGCTCCATCAACAGGTTGAATGCAGCATGTTTGTGTCCATCAATTCTTCTGTCTAACCCTATGGTCCAACCTAGACAGGCGAAGAGGAATCGTTTAATTGTTGTCCTCTGACTTCATGCCCACCTGCTAGGGAACCCACCTCGTTAAACAAACAAACGAACAAACAAACAAACAAACAAAGGTGTATGGTGGTGTATCGAGCTCAGATTCCCGTCGGGATCTGTTTTCCCCCTTTGCCCCAATCCCTTGTGAACGGTTAAGGAGGCGCGCGATCACAGAAACACTCACCTGAGATGCAGTGCTCCCATCACTGTGGAATGTGAATAACAGAAAACAAAGCAAAATTTCACAATTCAGTTTTCTTTGGAAAATGGGGTCACAGAACCTATAGTTTATTGCGTTTTAACTACTGTTATTTATATCAATAACTAATTAAAAATTTGGCTACTTTTGTTAGATAATTTTTTGTTTCTAATACTGTAGACTTTAAAAAGGACTGTGTACTTATTCACAAAAGAGTGATGATTTCACAGGCTAAATAGCCTACGCAATCCTAAAAGGCTAAAAACCTGGACTTAGATCATATTTCTCTTTGTGGAGATGACTTTTCATTAGATGGGATAGACCATAAAAACAGCTTTCATTTTATCATTCAATTCTCTGCTTTAACCATTTTTTTCTTTTTGCTTTGTTCAAGAAGGAATCGTTAATAATTTAAAGATAATAAGCAACAGAGACTTTCCTACAAGTAGGCTAGCTTTATCAACCTAGTTTTGCTCTAAGATAGATTTTTCCCCAAAACATTAGGCCTATTTTATCTTTTCATGAGACGAAATGTCATGTATTGCCTAATTTCCGAGCTAAAAGGGCCTGTTGACGAATTTTTGACAATGGTAATTTTGAAATTGCACTTAAAAAAATAAGGAAAACCCAGTTTTTCAAAAATATAGCCTATTTTGGAATACATTTGGGTTTGGGATTGTGAGGCCACATCATGACCACGACGCTGACAAAGATGACGTCATCTCCAAGCGCCACGCTACGTACATCGGCGGAGGAAACGACTCTCGTGCACGTTGATGTTTTTACCAATTTGCTGCAGACCGCTCATCGCTGGTTTCACCCGAACAGCCCGATACTGATAAAATGTCTGTCACCGAGATGTTCAGTTATATTCAGGGCTTCTTGAGCGCCGACCAGGATGTCAGAGAGGTATGAACGAGTAATTTAGCCGCCGGACTGCTCTCAGTATTAAAACGCTAGCCTCGAGTCAGTTAATGTTAGCTAGCAGCTAACCAGTGCCGAAATCCAGTCAAGCCACATTTAATATTTTGTACCCCGTAAACTAGTAACGTTACTGCAGTGTAGTGACAGATTCGCTAAGATATCTGTCCTTCTCACGTTAACGTTAATTTATTCATTCCGACAGAAATGCAGAGCAGCCGTCCGTGTCAGTTCTTGAATTAAACATATATCACTTTCTGCTGTTAACGTTACATTGTGATTTAATGTGCGCTCAGTGACGTTAAACCCGTCCGGTTTCCCTGAGATGGGTAACGCCGAACTTTATTTTTGTAAAAATGACCGAATAAATGTTGCTTTGCGTATTCTCACCGTATCTTATTCATAAAAATAAATCCGGGAGTGATTTTTTCCGTGAGAACATTTCTGAGTTTAAAAAAATAAAGTTGTTTTTTTTCTTTTTTACTTTAAATAACATTCAGTAGAATATTTGAGTTCATAGAGAACGTGTCAATGAACCATTTACATTTGGTGCTTTAAAAAAAAAAAAATCAGTAATGTTATATATATAATAAACAAATTAGGGTAGTTGGATACATGTGTGTTTGTTAGGGGTGGAACGGTCCACAAAATCACAGTTTGGTTCTTATCATGGTTTTGGGGTCACAGTTTTCGGTTCAATTTACGTAGTCGTGATGATGATTTTTTAACGCTTCAAAAATACCATACATCAATATAAAATATGTATCCTAATAATTCACGATGTACAGGATTTAAAAAAACGATTATTCTCAAGGACATGTGATGTATTAATGCAAAAACTGGAAGACTGACGCAGTTTGAAAGACACGTCATGGTGACAATCTTAGGTTAAAACTAGTTGAGATTTTCATTTAGTAAGAGGGGAGACATTGCTGGTTTCAACCTGCTTTTCATTTATTTAACTAATAAGGTTTACAGTTGTTTGCCTTTAATAAATTATAGCTAAGCACATAAACACTTAATTGTCAGATCTTAATTAAAAGAATGGGTCCTCTTGTCACCAAAATATGGTGTTACAGCCGGACAGTTCTTTGACAGTTCTGCATAGTGTCTCTTTATAAAGTTCGTGAATTATCGTGTTGCTGAAGTGTCGGCGGGAGTAGAAGTAGTTCCCTCCTACCCATATCACTCCTCCTGCGCCATCAGTTGACACACTGGTGTGATGTCTCTGTAGATGAGCCGACATATTGGAGGTGTTGCACAGTGCTTGCACACAGTCTCAGTTTTATCCACCACTTTCTAACCGCCGTCATCATAGGCAGTACTAAATCCAAAATACTCCCACACAGCAGATGAAATGATGCTGCTGGCATATCCTCTAACTCTGGGTCTTTTTTGTCTTTGCTGCTTGCCATTTTCCACAACTGACCTCCTGCACTCGATTCTTTCAAGTACTGTGTAAAACAAGCAAACACTCAAAAAAGAGATTTATATTTAAGAGCCTTTGTTGCAGGATATCCGGAAGGTGGTCCAGATACTCGAGCAAACTGCCAGAGAAATACTTACTGTACTCCAGAGTGTTCACCAGCCGTCTGGATTAAAAGAGAGTGAGTGTTTTATACATAATGCACTGTGTGGAACGCCATAGAATGATGTTTGCTTCTCCAAACCATTTAGTCTTTAAACATTGTCTTTTTTCTTTCTCCTTTTAGTTCCCGCTAAATGTGCAAAGGCAAGGGAATTGTTCACTATAGTCAGAACACAAATAGCTGACCTCAAAACAAAGTTTCCTGTGGAGCAATATTACAGGTAAGATTTAGTACACACTTTGAAACATGTTGTGAAGGGTTGTCATTTAAAACTTTACTGTGTACTTTCCAATGGGTTACGGTTTTCTTCTTTAAACTGTGAATAGAGTTTTTTATGCCTTTCTAAGGTATCTTTGTCTGATTTGTCTGTGCTGCTACATTACTCCTGTAGTTTTTTTAGTTGTTGTTTTTTTTGTCATTGTTCAGCCTCTATCTCCACCTACTCAGTTAACTCTGGATCACCAGTATTGCATTGACTCCTCCTTTGACATTCTCTCTCAGATTATTTCATTTGTTTGAGCTTTCATATTATCTGGCGCCTCATTCCACTGTAAAAATGGTTTCAGCTTTTCAATTCTGATTATGCATTAAGCTTTCAACTAAAAATCTCATATGTTCACCTGGAGTTTAACTTTTAGGCTGTAGCCTTTATTATGGTATCACCAGAAGTCGTATGTTAAGTCATCAGAATATAACTAAAACCTAAACACTTCTTAATCAAAAATATTCCTGTGTTAGAAGTGATTTAATCAGTAATAAATTCAATTTTATTTAGGAAAGTACAAAAAAAAATGAAAAGCCCTTGGATAAGTAATTTGATCAGCAGACCGTACTGGCTGTTTTATTTGATTTGAATTGTCTTGTTTTGATATATGTACCCTGAGCTATTGGAAAACTGAATTAAAGCTGAGTGTGTTGTCCTGGCAAAATATAACAAAGCGTTTCATCTCTCCTCTCTGATCTGTTTGATTGCACTTTAGGTTTCATGAACATTGGCGATTTGTCCTCCAGCGCTTGGCATTCTTATCAGCCTTTGTTGTCTACCTGGAAAGTGAAACTCTCGTGACTCGAGAGGAAATGGCACAAATACTCAGCAGTAGGTACCAGTTTATGTTATGCTGGGGTCAGACTACACAATATCAGCCCAATAACAGTCCGACCTAGAAGATGTACGGTGTCGGGTGGGCTTGGAAATGATCAATGAGCAACGCGTGCAACAATCAATGGTTTTATCTCGCGTAGTGTGTCATAATGGACGATAGCAGAAGCAACATGCACGACGCCTCATGACATCCTAACAAAAAGACTAGCATGCTTGATTTTTTTTTTTTACCTCCCATGACGGCTTGTCAGTAGTAGTAGTAGTCAGTAGCAAGTGCACACACACGTCATGAAATGATGTTGTTCTGATGATGATAATTTATCGGGTAGCAACGTGTAGTCTGTCATATCTCTCAGCCACGACACAGCAAGAAGTTTTGTCTCTATAATCGCCTAATCTGACTCAGTAAACATTTTAACTGACATAAATATCTTGTAGTCCGACCTCAGCTGTGTAACCTTTACTAAGCAATGTGACTTAACTGTTTCTTTACTCTGCATGCTACAGTTGAGGTAGTGCGGGAGAAAGGCTTTCACCTGGATATAGAGGACTACCTGGCAGGTGTGCTGATCATGGCTAGCGAACTGGTGAGTCTGTTATTGATTGCTATCATATTATGTCAACAATATACTGAAGCTATAACAGAAGCATATAGAAGCATACATCAGGGTTCCTAATGTCCTGTACTTTTTTAAGAACATACACACATTGTGCATTTTTTAAGAACATACACACATTGTGCATTTTTTAAGAACATACACACATTGTGCAGTTTTGACCTGCAGTATGCAGTAGATAAAATTTGACAATCACAAGGGAAACGTGATGAAATTGTTGGATGCCAGTGCAAAACTCTGGTGTCAGATATTGTGAAACACTTTCATCGCAGGATGATTTAGAATTTTGGTGACCAAAGACCAAAGCCTTGTCAGAAGTGTAGGAAGAAACTCACAAGTTAACGGATGCTACAACAAATGAGACGATCAGAACATGTTATTAAAGCAATAACTCACATGAAAGTGTGAGATTGCCCTTATTTCACTGCATCCAGCAGCGTCATCTCAGAAAATGACAAAGAGCTCAGCAAGTCTTGGAAGAATTTTCAATAAGCCTCTAAATTCCAGTCACATTACTGTATAAGTAATGTCTTAATTATGTTGCCAATTTATTAGGAATTGTTGTGTTTTACAACATTCATTTACAAATGTATCTAATAAACTGAATGTAATATCTGCCGTCCAAGTACATGTATTTGGAGGCACTTACCCTGGGATTCCACTGGATGTATGTGCGTTCCAGAACAGCTCTGCTGCCCGTTTGCTCCGTGCTCCGCCGTCTTCATAGCGCAGCACAGCCAGACAGCTGGAGTCGCGAGACTACAAGATTTCACAGTAATTACAGAATCAAGTGCGACCACAGCCTCTGAAAACCTCTAATCTGTTGACTTCAGGCCTGACTCTGCACATAATGACGGTTTATTTCTGAAGTTACGTGAAATATGACCCCGCATCAGTGCAGTGTTTTGTCTGATTTCCTGTCCCGCTCGATTTGCTCTGTGCTGAATTGCTGTGTTGTGCTTCGTCACTTGACAAAAAAATAGAAGCCTTGCGTTTCTGCAGCAAGGGTGCCGGATCACTGGAGCTGCAACAGAGTAGAAATGCAAGGCAGCCGCAGGCAGTGGAAGCCCACACACTGAGTAGAATTGAAACGTCTCAGCTCCGCTGCCTTTCTGGAGCAGAGACGCACCGCACGCACATCTGGTGGAATTAAGGGGTTAGTGGTACATAATACTTCCTAATTAATCACAAGGTAAATTGCAATATTTTTTTTGACATTTTGTCAGTCAATTTAATTTCATTTATATTGCCAAATAAAACCTTTTCTAGTCCTTACCTCTTAAATGGAAGTTTTTACTTCTCTCTGTTTTATTTCTTGTAAACTGCTTATCTTTGAGTCTCTGACTGCTGGTTGGAATAAACATAAAGGGAAGGATGTTATCTTGGGCACTAAGATATTGTATGACAACCTGAGCATATTTTATGTCATGACATGTTGTCTTCTTCCAGTCCCGGTTGGCTGTAAACAGTGTCACAGCAGGAGACTACAACCGGCCTCTGCGCATCTCTAACTTCATTAATGAGCTGGACTCTGGCTTTCGTCTGCTTAACCTGAAAAATGACCCATTGCGAAAGCGCTACGACGGCCTCAAGTATGACGTGAAGAAGATTGAAGAGGTGGTCTACGACCTGTCCATCCGCGGGCTGGCCAGAGAGCCAGAACCTGGCACGGAAAAGTAGAGCTGGTAGGTGGTGACTGGCTGTGGGAGGCGGAGGAGGGCTGGGATCTCTCCACAGCCGCTGCACCTTACCACACCTGGAAGGAAGACCCAGACCTGGGGATCTACCTGAGGCCTCAGCAGCTGAGGGCAGACTGTATGAGTGTGTGTGTGTGTGTGTGTTTGTGTGTGTGCGCGCGCATGTGTGTGCATGCTTGCACATTTCTGTGTGTGTGTGCAAATGCATGCTTGAGAAGTGCTTGAGATGGATGGCAGTCTGTCAGAAGGGTGCAGAGATGGTGACACGGTTTGGCACCCTCGCTCGCCTCTCAAGATCAATTCAGTTCAGTTTGTCGCTGTTTTTTTGAAATCTGTGTTCTCAGCTCCATATGAATCGTTGTGTTTTACTGAGTTGGTTTTTCAACTGTTTCATTTAATTTGCAACAGTCAACTTGTTATTATCACATTATATTGATGTTCAATTCATTTGAGAAGAAAGGCGGACATCATGATGTTTAACTCATCTAAGAAGACAGGCAGACATCGCTCAGAGTGAAATGTTCCAGAGTTGCAGAGCTTATTTGTTGATGTTTGTGATTTTTTTTTTTTGCAAAAACATTAAATCAACACGGGAAATGTGTTTGTGTTGTTCACCAGATGAGTTGTTGTCTGGCGGTGTTTCATAGGACTCAGAACATTGCTCCCTCCAAACAGATCCATCCAGGAGCCTCATTTATGTAGGAAATATTTGATGACACAATCTGATGATTAAATCTTGACAGCATACCTCCAGAAGTCAGTATCTACACATTTTTTCAGCATTATTACCCGATTTTGATTATAAAAACACCTCTTGTGGATTTTTTTTTAAGCATCTAACCTGCACTCCCCTAATTTTTATAAATGAGGCTCCGAGAGAGAGCGCCAAAGAAATGACAAAGATGCACTTCAACTGAAAAAAACCTACTCTGTGATTTGTTAGTCTCCTTTTTTGCCTTCTTTTTTTGGAAACAGCAAGAAACCCTTGCAGAACAGTGCCAATGAATATGTCTGTTAAGCCATTTGAATATTTAGCTGTCGGCTGCACTTCAGGAAATGTCTTGAAGATTTGTTTCTGTAATCCATGCTTTTGTTTGCTACTGTACTGTTGTAGTGTTGGATCGTGTTTTCTAGAAATAATTCACTTTCACTCTCCTGTCTTGCACTTTCTTGCTGATTTGCTAAGTACATTCCACTTGTACTGTGTGTATTCCTGTCTTTGAATCAGTTGTCCTAAAGATTCTTTCAAAGCCTGTAAATATATTTCTACGTCCTACAGCTCCACCTTTATTGGACTTCACAAACAAGTATATTGCCCAGAAAATACAACAAACAAGGTTGTGTTTAAAATCTTTTAATATAATTCACAATATATTACATTAGGGAAATAATACATCAGGTCTTTAAAATGCGGATGAGGAAAACAAGAAACTGTCTGCAGCTGTACTTTTTAAAATACATTTTGAAAGAGTTCATCTGAAACTGTGTCCTAGACAGCACAGGAGTACTGGTGTGGAGTTGAGCAATCCTGCCCTCCAAAGCACAGTGATTTGCTACTTTTTGTAGTGCTACTTCAAAACAAACCAAAAACAGCATCAGTCTTAAACAGTGGATTTGGCTTGATGAATGGATTGACAGAAATTAGCTTCAGTCAGCTAGGGTCCTTCTAGTATGAAGAACTGTGAGCAAGACAGTGTAACAGGTTTTACCAGAAGTTATACTGGATATTTGTCTATGATGGTATAAAGTGCATTTAACAAAATAAAGCCATTATAAAACACAATGAAATAGGAGAGGATCAGGTGGTCACGTATTAGCAGCCAGTGACTGTCAGAGGAGTAATTATATTGCCTGTAAATTGATCTCGATCAAGTTCCATCAGAGGGCAGTCTAGTTCATATCTCAGAGATAAATGCTACTGTGACAGACTGAAAATATTTCAGTGGTTTTAGAATAACAGTAATCAAGTACCAAGGCACAACAGCTCGTCGCTAGGTCACAGAATAAAACACAGTCAGAACCGCATCATGACGAGATGGTTCGGATGTTCTTTTGAGGAGTTTGTCAAGTAACCAAGGTTTTTCCATCTTTATGCCCAAAATTTCATGACAGAAAGATTTCCTGCGTCATGACTTTTAAAAATAGCATATCCTTTCTTTCGTCTTGTGGTCACAGGAAGAGGGTGGACTGTTTAGAACAATCTATTTCAGATCTACTTTATCACAAATGTACAGTGCCAAACATCAATAAGTTAGCTGGTTGACACATCAGTTATTTTAATAAATAATAGATTAGATCATTTTTGTATGTAAAACAAAAATCTGCTGCTGCTTACAAGTTTCCATGTTTACTTACATCTGACCCATAACCTGATCCATGAGATCCCACATGAGGTCCTGAACTCAAGGTTGAAAAACTCTGGACTGAACACAAAGTAGGCACTTACCTACCTGTTTACCATGATATTGACACACAGGAGATTGGCTGAACTTCTTACAAACTGCTTCATGCCACCAAAATTATCTCCAATTTCAATGACTGGAACAGCACAAATTCAAACAGGATAAATACCTGAATGCCAAATTATACTATGGGAATTTAAATGCATATACAGTAGCTACTTCTTCAGAAACTGGCAGATATTATTGCTGTTACATGAGTTCTTTTTTTTTTAAACACAGTGATACAGGAGGTCTGTTCAGCCTGTAACAGAGGCTCTGCTCAACTGCATCGCTGGCAGTGAAAATTGCTCTTCCGGCATGTACGGTAGAGGGCGGCATACAGACAGGAGAGGGCAATGGCAAACAAACCACTTAACATAACTCTTCACCACACTTCCACCTTTTTGTCCCAAAAACAATTGCCCTCCCCCACCATCTGGTATAAAAATCAAATTTTCAAATTTTTCTTTTTGCAGTCATTCATGCTTTTCAACAGACACACCTTTTTTAGATCTACTGCAATCTCAGGTCTCTTCCTTCGAGAGCAAAACATTCTTCATAATCAAGGCTGAATACACACAGCCCATGGTTTTTGGTTGTCCAATAGTCTGATATTAATTAATATTATCGACTTAAATCCTTATACATAATTTCAAGACAGTGTGGCGCACTTGCAGCTTTGTAAGACAAAAGTGCTAAACTTTCTCTTACCATTAAAAGACTTTGAGAAAGCTGTTTTTTTTTTTAAACTGAAATCTAACAAGTTATAACAGTGACGTCACTCAGAAATGCTTCTTGTTGACGGTTTATTTTTGCAGTAGAAGGATTAAGGATATTTACAGTTGAACAATGATTGGGCAGGTTAGTCTCAGGAGCGGCTCTGGTTTGTGTTGATCATGATGTTGGGCAAAGCATTGCGTCTTTTCCTCCATGTGCCCAAGTCTCGAGCGTATCTCTTAATTTGATGGAACCACTGCTGGGTGCGAGATTTGTCTGATGCACGGAAAACGAAAGACTCCCGACGAATATCGAGCACCTCAAATGTGTCCTCACAGTCTGGATCCACCGACACCACACAGTTTCCCAGACGGATGGGCTCTCTAAGCACTGTGAACTTTCCACTGCTCTTGTCCTTGATAAGAACCAGCACTCCGTCTCGAATGCCATCTCCACCACCCTCCCCCTGGTCCCCCCGTGCACCCAGGTCAGTGCCCTGTCCTGGGGCTTCACCGGCCCGCTGCGTCCTCACCATCAGCAGACTCTGGACATTTTGGAACTTTAGGGCCTTGCTACCCTTCTTCACCCACTGACCATCTGCTGGCTGGGACAACTGGAGGGGTCCCTCCATGACAAATCGTGTATGTTCTCTTGCCCAGCCCACCGTCTTCATCGACACCTCTCTCATCTCAATGTTAAAGACCTCACGGTTTTTGCGGCTGTCACGGCGGAATGAACGAAGGGACCAGGTGACGCCATTGCCCTCCTGCTTAGTCTTCATGTTGATGTGCTCTAGATGGGATTCCACCCGACTCTTGGCCTCACGGAGCCGTGCGTAGTCAGGGTGACATTCTGAAGTGACCTTAATGATTCGGCTCAACAGAAGCGGGTATTTAGTCACACGTTGGAGGGGCGCCATGAGAAAGGAGCGCAAGTTCATACGGCGCAGTGCCGTGTTGTCATTTTGGGAAACATCCAAGAAAATTCTGAAAAGACAACAGAAAATTGAGAACAGTTTAAAACAGAGAGATTCTATGCATGTCCTGGAAAAAAACATTAATACCTTGATTAATGGGAATCAGAGGACAGCCTGAGCTGTGGTTCTGTCTAAAAATATGAATCATTGCAGCTCTACTCTCAGAATAGAACTTCCTCTGAATAAGTGATAAGCCGCTGTCTTTTCCATTAAGAATTATACTGAACACCCGTGGCAGGAACCAGAGAAAGCTCCCAGAGTAACTTTTCCATCACACAGACTAACAGGAGGAAGAATCCTTGTACTTTGTGTGTACCTGAGCAGTTCTTTCTCTTTTTCCAGCGTGTTGAGCATGTTGACGGAGGTGGACTGCTGCAGGCAGTAGGTCTGGAAGGCTGGCAGCATGTTGACAAACTCCAGAAAGATCTCGCCTATGTATACCGTCAGTAGGTCTTCATCTCCCTAAGGTACAACCACATGAGAGAAAGTGGTCAAGTCAGTGTTCAACTCCTTCACTACTTCCTGTACTAGGAAACAGTTTTATAATTCATGCTGCCAGTATTTTTTTTGTCTCCCTTCATACATGTTAAAGCATCCCTGGATTCAGTGACAGGAACAGTATAAATGCAAGCTATTATTATTACTATTATTATTATTATTATTATTATTATTATTATTATTATTATTATTAACTGTCAAATCATCATTGTCCATTATTATGTCCAAAAGATCTGCTGAGACAGTAAAATAAATTCATCCACCAACGTGTTTTGTGTTAATGCAAAACATGTACACAGGTTTTATTTGGCCCAGATATTTTCCCTCAAGGACACAAGCTAAGCAGGGGAGTGACAATAATAACTTCTTCCAGTGACAGTCTAACCTCAGAGGCTACATGGTAAAGCTAGGGTGACAGTGGAGCTTATGACATGCTTTATAAACCCCAAACGATTGCTGCAGTTACAGCATACAGTAACTTCAAGGTAGCTGGAATGATAAAACAAAAGACTGACCGACATATTGAAAGAGAGTGCACATTGGATATTTTTTGCATCATATCCTGTCTCCAGCATGATCAGGTGCCATCCCTCACCTAAACCAAATGATTTCCAGTAGGTGAAAATGAGTCTGACAAACATTCTTGTGCTGTGTGCTTTGTGTTTAAAAGTGCAACTTCTGACGATGTCCAGACCTGATTCTCAGGACACTGGCCACAGTTCATATGAGAAAACTGCTTTGGAGTTACTGTGTTGATATGAGAAGAGTGTCACGTGAGAGCAGCAGCCTTCCTCTAGGTATCAGTGTCAGTATCTTGATGGAAATGGCCAAATTGTGGTTTGAGAATCAAGAGATTGAAAGATAGAGTCCAACCTTTTCTGTAAACAGCATATGACCAAACAATCCTACCAAGTGGTCCATTTAGCAACAGTTTGGGAGCTGTTCTTTTTGGCAACTACTGTTTCTATGGTCAAAAATGAAACTACAATCCCACCACGAAATTGTCTTGACTCTACAGAAATTTTAAATAAGCTGATTTATATTGACAGTGATTGAAACACTTTATTCAAATGTTAAGGCGAAATATCGAACATGTTACCAAATCTACCTCTTCATTTATATAAAAGCCTAAAAATCTGTCCAATTTTTTTCCATTACTGAAGCTGAAATATTTGCACGTGTCTTATAACATCCAGACGATTTAAATAATTATAGTAACACACTTAATTCTGACCTTCCCATGACACCATCTCCTGGTCTTTATCGGATCAAAATGCAGTCCTTCCTTGACCTTTTTTTGCCAAACTCACTGCTTGGTTATCAAAACAAGCAAGAGCAAGTTTGGGGACTCTCTTTAGACTTACACACAAACAAACTGGCTCTGTCCTAGATAGTTATGAGCAAACTCCTTGGGTTATGTTCCATTGTAGATAAACTGGAAAAGGAAACTGGACTTTGTGGACTCAAAGAGAACAACTGTAGGTGATTTAATGCCTTCATAAGTGTGAACCTGAAGGTGACTAAGGGTGTACTCATTTTAGGCAATCCCTATCATGCCCTAGCACATTTTATCCCCAAAGTCTAAATCGTTTGACTACTGTGCTCCGTGCTGTGCCCAAGCATGGCACACTTTCTCAACCCTGCCACTGTTGGAAGAGGTTGGCTTTGGCATGGTACGATGGCACAAGCACCAATACAGGCACCTAACGCAGACAAGGCGATATGAATAAAAAAGACACTTTAATATGGAGTATTGGGCACACTCTATTACTCTGCCAGCTGGAAGATGTGAAGTGTGCCCAGGCCTGGTTAGACTGGAGCGCAGTGTGAGGGCAGGCCAGCAGGGGAGAAGGGAAGGGGGACAATCATGCTTGAGTAGTATCAATAGTATCAGCAAGTGCTCTTTATGTTCTGTACTTGATAGTTAGTGGGTTACCTGGTCAAAGGCCTGGTCGATACTGTCCTGCAGGTGCTCAGTGAAGCGGTCATTGACATCTATCAGCTCTTGAACATTCCCAAACACCACAGTGAGCTGCTCTGCTGTCAGCAGCCCAGCACTCTGCATGGGGGAGTAAAACTCCTCCTTGATGATCCGCAGGTCCTCGCCGTAGCTTGATTCTGTGTTCAGGAACTCTAGGATGGCTTCCTTGCGCTCGGTGCGCAGCTTGGAGCAACGTTCACACATTCGCTCCCCTCGCTCTTTGGAGGCCCCGTCTCTTAGTCCACAGTCTGGGCAGGGTCTCTGAGCCTCCCAGGCTCTGAGGGAGGCAGATGGCCTCTTCCAGGTACGGGACAGACCTGGGCCAATGCCGCTGTCCACCCGTTCCACCTCCGCTCCCCGGCTTCTGCGGTATCGCCGGGGCTCACTGTCCTCCTCCTCCCGCTCATCACTGAGGCCCACCACTCCGCTATCAGCACTCAGGCTGCTGATGGTGCTCCAGCGATGCTGCCCAGACCGAGTCACGCCAAGTCCTGCCTGGCGCTCCTCAGCAGGGGGCTCAGAACGACCACGAATTGCTGCTGGAGCTGTGAAGAGGGAGATGGAGATGGCCCAATCCATTAGTACCAAAAAGGTTTAGGGATTTATTATTTAGTCATTATTATTCACGTTGAAAAGTTAAAGATATCATCTCCCTTCAATAATTAGATTCTTAACCCTCTGGTCAAGGGCTTAACCTTTCCCCACTTGCATGTCAATACCATGTGCATGCCTGTGTCTGTGTTCCCTGTGTTCAAACAGAGAGACACTTCCTGGTATGTGCAATTGCCTGAGCTGCTAAGTGTGGGTCTCAGAATTTGAATTCAAGCACCTGCTTCATAACACAGGTGCTGTGTTAAACATGCATTAGTATGAAGCCATCTGAAACTATTTAAGTAAACACCCAAAGCATCTTATCCATTGTACAAAGTAACAAGATCATCAGTAGCATGTGTCATGTTAAATGACATTCTGCTGTCAGTGTCCAGTGTATGTAGCATGTTATTAGCAGGAAACTCTGTATGTATGTTTGTATTTGCCTGTATGTGCATAATAGGGGAGCTGAGGAATGGGTGCAAAGGCTGAAATATCAAGCATGAGAGTAAGTGGCATCAGCAATGGTAAAAGAAACCAAACACAGTTTTTATTATCCTTGCTCTGTGTCAAATGCAATGGATTGAAAAGTGCCAGGCTTAGTTTTGTAATTATTTAAATTCTAATATGAACAGAGTGGTTGGAAGTAGCTCTCTGTACAAAGAAAGTATCAAGTCATAACAACTGATACAAAAGCCTGTTTCTGGACAAACATGTTTATTATTACTCTGAGGGGGTTCATACCAATGCCAATGTGTGTAAGTAGTGTATATCACATTGCCTAGGACTCTGGATGGATGTGTGTGTGTTTGATTAACAAAAATATCAAAAATCTGCAACGTCACAGGGAGAGGACTTCTAAGTTTATTGTTACTGTTTCTGTGTCAGACTGTATCAGTCTTAGAAGTCACTTACAGGGACACTCAACAAATGTTAACATTAAACTCATGTTACTTTCACATGGAGTACCATCAGGTTGTAATGACAGATATATATATTTTTTTTCTGGAGTGATGTCATCAGGGCAATCTTAGCCTGGCCTTGGAAATCTCCTAAAAAAATAAAAGCCTGCATTACAAACTAGAGGTGTGGAGTTTCAAAGATGTGGATGTTTGCCTCGTAGCAATAGGATGGTGGGGAATGTAGTGAGACATCAATGGTGAACTTTTTAGGACTGGGCTTAAAAAAGATGAATAGCCTAATGAACTGTGGATCAAGTGATTTCGAGAAAAAAAAAGCACTAAATTTTTGGTGAACAAATCTGGTGCCATGGGTTAGTAGAAACAAAGTGTTTTTTTTGCCCATGTGATGCTTCAAGACAAATATTTGATATAGGCCAAACTCATTTCCACCTTAACAGCCTGTCCTCTACTATGAATGTTTCTGCAAAATGTTTGTTTCCCATCTCACTCCTAAACAGCAGTCTTCACTAAATTTAGACACAAAACATTGGGCTAAGCCAGAGATGTGTGTTTTTGTTTTACCAAACTCTTTCTTGACATAAACATAAAGAAATGTTTAGAAAATTTGTATATTTCCACTGGGATTTGATGTAGGTTCAGATATAATAAAAAATATTTCTATTTTTAAATTACATATTTTAGATATTAGGGCCTTGAGTTATTTCCCCTTTAATAATTTTCTTTAATTATTTCTGACTTTATTAAAAATGTATGGATTACAGATAGTGAACAGGTCAAACACTGTAACACAGTTATCACACATCATTCACTCACCACTGTCTCTGTCGCGGTCTCTGCGATGGCTGTGCAGTCGGGCGGCAGCAGCGATCTTCATCTCCAGCTGTTTGCGCTTGGAGGCGTCGGCTGGCATGGGGTCGCTGTAGTGGGGCCGGAGTCTGCACTCGCGCTGCGCCCTCACCGTCTCAGCCAGCTCATAGGCTGCATCTGAGCTGGAACGCCTGCAGCCCAGACTGGTGTGCTGCTGGTTGGAAGGACATGAGTGTCAATCAAATGGTCAAGTTGCTATAGCAACAGATGAAAAAGGGCACAACTCTCTGAGGATAAAAGGTGAGAATGATGATAAGAGAGAAATCACAGCTTGCGTATCTGTGTGTGTTTGTAAGGAGTTTCCATGCACAATGTCAACATGTTCACGGTCATGAGATCATTACATAACAAATCTTGTTTTTTTTTTTCTCTCTGATCCTAGCTTGTAGAACTGACAAGAATCAAAATTTCACACTAAGATGCAGCACCAATCTTCTGCCAAGACTCTAAATGTAATAAGGCCACACAC
>JAQLOL010000005.1:4934582-4952509 GCA_029783665.1 Naso thynnoides | reverse complement strand
CGTCAGCAGTGAGCTTGCATTCTCAACACTGCACCATTCAACATAATAATGCTGCACAACATTGTATATGATTGTAAATATCCTAATTATAAGGCCTAATGTGCAAAAAACAAAATTCCCCTTTAAGGCAAACACCAATAAGGCACAAAGCAACTTGATCAATGTGCCTCTGGATACCTGATGGATGTAAATCCAATATCCAGTTGACTATTAGCTTTGGTTTGGTGTTGCAGGGGCGACATTCCTACAGTAAATGTTCCACCTTCACCAGTCTGCTGATTGCTGCCGAGGAAGTAGTGTAGAATTTCCTGGAGCACTTTTTTCTTTCTTTCTTTCTTTTTTTTTTTTTAAAAAAAAAAAAGCCCACCCACTTCTTCTAAAACCACTGAAACTGAACAAAACAGTAAAATGTGCCATCAAACAAAAAAACATCCAGCTAACAGAGGTTAAAAGAGTTAATACTTCCTACTGGATTTCACACTACAAGCCACCTTTTTGACATTACATGTAGCTATATTGATTAGTGGGGCTTTAAAATAATGCACACATCTTAACATTTTGCTCCAGACATTATCAACACCAGGAACTACCAAGTATATACAGTATATTGATTTTTTTTTTCAAACTCTGGGGAGCTTCACAGTCCAGCAGGCATGAGAGTGAAATTTAATATACTGCAAGAAAATAAAAGCCCTTGTCACAGCTATTTCAGAGGTTATTACATTATTATAAAGTTAAGAGGTGTTTATGGTTATTTATTGACTAAGCAGCTTTAAGAACCTAAAATAAAAAGTCTCCAAGTCTTTATGTGGCTCTTAGGTTATAAAATGGCTTCTCTGAATTCTCTTATTTCCAGTGTGGTGTAATGTAACAACAGAGGGGAATGGTTGGGCTCATGCAGGAGCAGGTGCAAGGTTTGTGTTGATAAAGCAAAGGCTGCATGGTTTTTATCTATCGGCAGCTATATTGACTTCCGAGCCTGAATAAAGCTGAATGTGACCTCCGTTGTTTTTTTTCTTTATTTCTTGTCATCTCAGTGTATTTAATACCTTTTATCATTAGTTTAAAGGTTGCTGTTATTGTGGCTACTGTTTATGTTTGAATGTTCTTGGTCTTATCACCATCTCTTAAATCTTATTGTGTATTTCAAATGGAGCTCTAAGTACAAATTATTTTCATTACTGACAGATCTGTCAACAATTTTGATTTTTTTTTTTAATTTGTTACATCCTAACCTTATACTGCAGATGGTTTGTTATACAGAACAACAAAAACTGTAATACTTGGAGGAATGATTGGACATAAATTACCTCACTGTCACTGTCTATGATAGACAAACCTCAACAATCAGATCAAAAAAACATACAGTATACCATAGCAGGAGAGTGCGAGCAGCAGAGCCAGTTAGTAAATTAAACTGCTGAGGTCAGGCTGCAGAAGAGCAAAAACTTTTCCATCAAGAAAAACCTATAGTGCTGTTCTTTGCTCTTCTTTCAATAAAATTTAAAAATGCTTCCAAATTATGACACAATTGATGCTTTAGCAACATTAATGCTTACTGACCAACAGTCTGAAACTCAAAGATAATTTATTATCATACAAAACAAAGAATCATTAGATCACATTTAGGAGCAGGGACCGAGGATGTTTGTATACATGCAAATGAAATCTCTTACACAATTAACTGATTACTGCCAATCCATTGATGGTTGAACTGTTCATGAATGATGTGAAAATATACAGTCCATTTAGATCTGTTATCCTAAATATCTCTGCGACAACTTAACGTGAGGTCTCATTATTCAAATAGATTTTGCGTAACTGTCTCCTCTGGGCTCTTTCTCAAACCAGTCAAACTGCTGTGCTCTTTCTGGACAACAAACACTGGCAACCTGTGCTGTTTTCTATAATACACGTAATCAACAAAGTTGACGCAGCAGATAAAAGGCATCCAAATGACTGAATTAGACCACTGCCATTGTGTCAGAAAGGCATATATAACTATCACAGTCGTGAGAATGCAGCTTCAAAGCATCCCATCGGATTTCCGCTGGTCGAACTGTTATTAAAGGCCTTTCTGTCACTGTACTCACTGTCACACAGGATGATGCATGGGAAGTAATAACCTGCAGCTTAATTCATCTGGAAACCAGTGTTTGTGATAGATCACTGCTCGACACAGTACAATGTGACACTGAAATTAGCCCTCTGATGCATATATCACTTAAATGAGTTCAATATATTTATCTGTGCGTGCATCTTATAGAGACAATAAATAGAAAATATTGGAAAGCTAAAGTGGATACCTCCCTCTACTCACTGCATCACATTCTCGGCAGTGTACAATTAATTTGGCAGGGCTTTTCTGGTGCCTCATGCCATTTCTATAAAATGCTCCCAGGTGCAATAAAATGAATACTGCTATAATAATGCAACTAGAACTGTATTACATTATGCTTTGTATGCACTTTGGCTGCACGAAACACTTCCACAAAGAGACTTATTGGTGGAAGTCAAATACCTCAGGGTGCACAGATCACACAGAATGCTGTCGTGTTTAATTAATAAACCTCCAAGTATTTAAAACATTCAGAGAGCCTCAAGTCAAATTTAAATCACAGGGGGAGCTAACAGTGTGTTGCATTAACGGTACTTTTTGAACTTAAAAGATTTATTCACTTGGGATAAACAAAGTTGAACATGAGCTCCAAGAGCTCAGTGAAATGCAGCAGTGCTTGAATGATTAGCTGGCTGATCAATATGGAGACAATCAACATTTTGGTAATCAGTAACTTGTTTAAGTGAAAAATACATAAACTGTGGTTGGAGCTTTGTATAATGTGAAAATTTGCTGCTTTTCTCTGTTTTATATCATTACAAACTAAACACATTTTACATAGACATTCATGTTCCCCTCGGGATGAATTGCAGTATCCTGATGCTCTCACTTTTCATCTAGTGACATTATAACATCATATCTTGACGTCATCCGATACTTTGGTTTAGAAACAAACACCTGCAAAAATGCTGTCATTCCCATGAGTATCTGTTGTGCTCTCAGCCCACTGTCAATTAGCAAATGTTAGCAAATGCTAGGGCTGCAACTAATGATTATTTTCATTAGTGATTAGTCTGCCACTTATTTTTATGGTGAATCCATTAATAGTTTATTCTGTGAAATGTTAAAAAAAGTGTGAAAAATACTTATCTCAATTTCCCATCATTAAAATACTTTGTGATTAATTTTCTATGGAATTATTCATCAATTAATCATTGCAACTTTACACATCTGCACAGTCAGCAAGAGCATGTCAGCACACTGATGCTACCACGTGGATTAAAACACCAGAGTGCCCAAGTGCTGCAGCCTCCTGGATCTGCTACCATGTGGCAGCTTCACACTATCAATCTTGTCATTTGGATAAGTCAGCATATTCTGCATTTTTGTAATTTGATAGGCTACATAGATTAATTGCAAAATTAATTGTTACTTACAGCCTGAAATTGCAGCTCTGCACTGTCAAAAACTGAGCATACAGTGCAAATACACAAAGACACACAGAATTTATTTTTCTGCTGCCTTCATGCAGCAGAGCTTCAGACATCCATCATCCATTCTAGCAGTGCAGACAAAGGAGCGACAGTCAGTGGAGAGTCCTGACAGGCAGAGAAAGATACTGTCTACATCTCCCATCTATCACAGCCTGAAGCCTTCTGGGGGTGGAGTTTATATTCTTTAACAGGCTTTGTCAAGTAGCTCCTTTGTTTTCAGGGTCTAATATTTACATTGCATGGAGGCCTGGAGCCCAGTGGCACCACAGCGCTGCTAAACATACCCTCCTCTTGTTTGCCCTTGACCAGAATGAACCGTAGTGGAGTGAAGCCTGCACTGACTCAGTCAATGGTGAGAGCGCGTAGAGAGACAGTGAGTCTGCAGGGACGGTGCCAGTCTTCCAGTCTGGCATCCTTCGTGCCAGCCTCCGCCCACAGTCTAGTCTGCACAGCCAACCCCGTTAGATCCTACAGCTGTTATCACAATAACTGAGATAAATCGATAACACAACAACACACAAAGGCTTAAACAGATGGACTCACACACACCGATAAGACGTCTGGCACACACATGGAAGTGTGCTCACACACACCTCACTGAAATAACACACACAGGTCTGCTGCTGCAAGCTGCCACAGGGCTCAGATGATGTGTACTACAAGATGTAATTCTAGCATAAAAAAAAAAAAAGATTAACTGGATGTAAGAGTGATACACTTATTGGTAAAAGAATTCAGGTCTCACTGCGAGTGCAGTGCAGCACAAACAGAGAAAAAAAGGCCTGACAGCTGCCAAGAGCAGGTTTTGTTGGATTGAGGTGGAGTCAATTACAAAAGACTCCATAACTCTGCGTCAACCCTGGCAGTGGTGGAAAAAGCAGTCTGATTTTTTGCATAAGTAATAGCAGTAGTAGTACTCATCTATATTTAAAAGTCCTGCATACAAAGATTTTGCTCGACTAGAAGTGTGAGCCTAAGTTTTTGCTTGATATATTGATGTTGGCCAGCAACTAACCAGAAATGACTGAACAGTAATATGCTCAGATCATATTCCAGGTAATTAGAAATAGGCCTATTGATGCTAGTACACAGTGCATCCACATAAAGGCAGTAAAATGCATACATGTATATTAGTCATAACACTTTAATAACTAAGTTTTTAATAGTTTCTCATCATAAATGTTTGTTTATGCTGTGTGTTTATAAAGACAAATAGCTAGTACATAGTGTATTTCTTAAACTCTCTACAGTGATGTTACTAATAATGTACACAGGTATTTTCAACAAAGTGTACTTAAATATCAAAATAAAAGTACTCATAATGACCCCTGTCAGAGAGTCATGCCATTGTATACATACTGTGTCCCTGAATGCCAATGTGTGTGTTTAAATTTATTGGTGAAGTTTTTTTTCTGTGAAGTGCATTCTTGGCCAGCAGGGGGCAACAGCACAGTCACGTTGCTAGTATCACTCATTAGTATCACTAAACATGTAAACAGTACTTTAATGATAGAGCTGGTGAAGGTGAAGCAAAATTTTATTACTGTATGTAAATGGATGGTTATAAAATGCATTGTTTTTTGTATGTATTATTGTGTGTGTAAAATATGGCATATGAAAGTAATATGTAGAAGAACTCTTGGCAAAAAAATTACATATTTTGGTTTTAAATAAATTGGAGGAGTGTGAAGGAGGATTTACAGTAAAGGAAAAAAACAAAACATAAAAATAAATAATGAAATAATTGTTCAAGCCTCACAAACTCTCTAATGTGTGCTTATGTGAAAAACATATAGGTCAAAATCTTTTAAATTGAGTTTAATTCAAGACTCAAGTCGACATCATCATTTAGAGCTACTTTTGCAGTAAGAGCTGAATTTCTGTTAGCGTAGCACTTTTAGAGTTTTCAGCCACTTGTTGGGACTGAAATTAAACTGTATTTGTATCTTATTTGACCAAATTGAATATCATGCACACAATCAGAGGTAGAAAGTACCTTAAAACTTCAAGTACATTTTGGGTACTTTGCTCAAGCTTTTCATTTAAATAGCACTTTATTCATATGATATAAATACAGCAAAGAGGTTGCTTGTTTTTTACTCAAGTACAAGAGTAGGATGAGCAAAATGTACTTTGCATACAAGTTTGAATGCAGGACTTTTCCATGTAATGGTGTTTTAACACTGTCACGTTTTTAGTTATGAATATTTCTGGATTTGATTAACACAAACACCCCCTGCTCCCTCTCCTCTTTGCCCCCTGCCACACCAACCTCTTCTTAATGAGATCCAGTGCGGAGCTGATGAGGCCATCCTTCATCTTGTAGATCTTGGCTCCGTAGCTGGACAGGTAGGTTCCCTCCAAAAGGAGTGCCGGGCAGCAGCTGGAGGGTCGTTCCCAGTTCTCTCTGCTAGGCGGGAAGGGAACCGACCCAGCTAGTTCCAGACTGCTCCTCCTTCGCCTGCTGCTCACATCATCTTGGCATGCGGTCAAGGCTTTCTCCTGGACTGAGTTGGCCAGGGGCTGCAGAGGTGAACGAGGAGACGGGCCTGTACGGATGGGAGAGAATGTGCTGGTAGTGGAGGTGGAGGAGGAGGAGGTGGGAGGAGCAGTGCTGTTACTGCTCACAGTGGTACAGGGAGGTCTCTCTGGGGAGGTGACGGTCTGCAGGGCTTCACTACTGTTGTCTGTCCTTTCACCTCTTCTCATTTCTCCCTCCACCAACTCAGAGACTTCTTTTTCCTTTCCGTTCCCTCCACAAGAGTTTATCTGAGAGACAGTTTGATCAGAAGAAGGAACCTTATTGTCTGATGTTCCTGCTCCCTGTGACAAGTCTACCTCAGGTTTTCCAGACACCACAGAACCGGCTGTGGAATCTGTGCTCTGTTCACCTTCTTTTTGCCTCATCCTCTTAAATTCCTCGAAAGTAGGGATATGTAGACGTCCCACAGGAGGTCTGCAGCGCTCGGATGCAGAATCTGATCCACCCCTGTTACCTGCAATGTTGTCTGTTGTGTAGGATGTCTTAACCACTCTCGGGCTGGATGGGGAGCTGTGAGGAGCCAGGTTGGGACTGCTGTTCTGCCGCCGGAGCTGCAAGCGCCTGAGGACCTCCTGCTTGATCTCCTCTGGGTTGGTGATGCGCATAGTGCACAGTGGTTTGGCTCCAGCACCTGTAGAATTCAGGCGATGCATACCCTCCCGTTGAACGGATGCAGAACCTGGAGTGACCTGAGGCCGCAATGGGAGGGGCTTCAGAGGCTCAAGTGATGACCTTGCACTTTGGAGGCGGAGTTTCTCCCTCAAGCCCTTCCTTGCATCCAATTCGTCGACACCACCTGGAAACAACAACTGAGGGAAGATTGGTAGGTCTTTCCTTGGCAGCCCATGTCGGGGGTAAAACGCCAGGCTCTCTGGGTTGGGCACCAGTCCGTGGGCCCCCATCCCAGATCCGTCTGGAGGTCCACTGCACCAGTGGCTGGTGGAGGTGTAGCGTAAAATGAACTCACTGTCCATGCTCCTGTAGGGGGCAGCACTGAATGCACACAGCCCAGAATCTGCCACAGTGTTCCAGTTCAGGTTCTCCATGCTCCTGTAAGGCCTGCTGCTGTTGCTTCCTGTGTGAATGCAGGAGCCTGGAGTTGGCCCCTCACCCAGCCCTGACCCCAGAGGACCCTGCCTGCTGGAGCAATACCTTAGCCCCAGGTTAGTGAGCAGAGTGCTACTGTTACACCTAGCCATGAGCGAGAAGGGAGGCCCCTGGAGGCCCAGACAGTGAGGGACATTGGGTCTGTGTCTGGGAAAGGAGGACAAGGGGTCGGGGGACAGGGGGAGGTTGGCGATGCAGGGCTCCATCTCTATGACGAAGTCGAGGGAAGATGTGCAGCCAGCAGGTGAGCTGGCGGAGGCTGCGACTGTGGAGGTGGAGGGGTAGTCACATGGTGGTGGAGGCTTTACATCTGGCATGGCTGTAGGCGAAATGAGCAGCCCTCAGACACACAGTCGGCAGGTGTGAATATCTGCAGCCTGCGGGGAAAAAGACAGAACGTATGACGAGAAGATCAGAGATATGAAACATTCGTGTAGACAACAGCTGAACCTCTTCTGCATCCTTTCACACTTTGTCTGTGGTCCTGTTGTGTTCTTATTCTGTTACCATCAGTATGTATGTAGAGGGAAAACAGTGTAAGCTGTAACTACATCTGCACCAATATCCTAACGAAATAATAATGCTCTAATTTTCTTCTATGTTGGCCAGTTTACTTTAAATCATTTTGCATCACATCTAACCTTTATTTATTTACCTTTTAAAAGATCTAGGCAGCTTTTATTTTTTCATTAATTTCTATACAGTATGAAAATGAATTGCAAGCTGTCAAAACATTCTTGGGTTGAGCTGTGAAATTTATCACTGATAAATCTAAATTCTGGATTAATTGTAGTCAGTTGCAGTCAGTGATAGATTGTTATGGCATGTTAATACAGTTCTTAGTGCAAAATTATTGATGACTCAATGTCCACAATGACAGATCACACAGCTCAAAGCCAGCCATAATATAACCTATCTAACATACACTAAAAAACTTTATTAAAGCTACCAAGTCATCGTGTTTTAATGGTTGCATCATTAGATCAAATATATTTAGATAAGAATGTTTAGTATCTTTGGAAACTTTAAGATTTCTGTAATTAAATTCACTTTAATTCTGAACACAGATATCCAAATTAGGCTTCGTGATTTATTTAATCTGATCGTGAATCTGAAAGTCAGAGACTAACACTGATCTAAAGTCTAAAATGAAAAAGAACAAAATTTGGCTCTCTAAAGCTGGAAAATTATTTAAAATGATTTTCAATTGAATCATATTTAGATGACATAATCATATCACGTCTTTGTTTCACAAAATCCAATCCTTTGATTATTTCATATCTAATTTTGTGTACATTTATCATATTGTTGCATTGATAAAAATTCTTGGTAATATTTTGATAATGATTTCAACAAAACCACCTCACATTGGTGTTATTAGACTCAACTCTTTGATGGTCTGTGTTAAACCAATATCACTGAATCCACAGACTTCATGCACAGGCTTTGGCCATGTGACAGGTCTGTCAGAGGTCTTCTGCCACGGGGACGACAGAACAATCCACGCACAGAGAGGAATATTGGATAACCGCAGCTCTGGACACTGAGACACTGTCTCTGAATCGTGGCTCCTTCACCAAAATAATCACATTCATTTCGTTTAAATGGCTCCCTGTCTGCCCCCTCCGGCTTCTCTTTTTTCTTCCTCTGCAGCAAGAATAATAATAGAGGGATTATTGCCCTGCTTGTCAGGCTATTAAAACACGCGATTGAGAGACAGATACAGAGAGACAGACAGTGAAGCAGGAAGAAAAAAAAGAGAGCTGGTAAAAGAGACAAAGATGAGAGAGAGGGGAAATGAGTGTGACGCTAAGAAAAAGCTCTAAGCTGAGGGGACAGTAATGAAGATAACTGCTCGGCTGTCCGCTGGCGGCCGGCTCTGCTCTTTCCTTCTGACTAATCAGACAGTAGTTGTAGATTAGCCAGAAGCTGAGAGAGCTGGCAAGAGGCTACCGCAGCTCCTTCTCTCGCTTTCTCTGTAATGAGTACAAATAGCACGTTGGCCGCCCGGCCCAAACGCCCATCAACCGTATCTCATATTCTGTCGACATCACAGTCAGCAGTGCAGGGTTAGAGCTGTGATTATGACTATGATTATGAAACAGGGACTCAGAGGGCTCATCCCTGATGCATTAGGTGAATAATAAAATCCAAATCATCTTTAGAATCTAACGCTCCCTAATGCCAAAGCACGAACAGGCCGCCGCGCTCTGTGGCTTTGCAGTAATAGATAAATTAAATTCCTCACTTGCTTGAAGGTGAGCAAGGCTGCAAACAGAGTTAATCAGTAACCTCCAATATAACCAACACAGGCATTTTCCCTCAAATCTTATTTGTCAGCTGCTTATTAAATGATGCTTCAAAACAAAAGCCAAGGACATTCAGTTGTTGATCTTAAGTGAATCCTTTCAACATTGAGAACAAGAACTCAGTGCAAGTCGATGGAAATTCAGTTAAAGAAACAAAGACTTTTTTTCATTTTCAAGAACAAGGTTCAAGACATTTTAAACTTTTCTTTTTGTGAACACATCACATGCACAGACCATATTTAAATCTCGCATTGTAATTGCATCTTTTCTTTGTATTTATTGGACATTTTATTCATTTCACTGCTATACTGTCTACATAGACTGGGGATATTGATATATATTTATCTTGTTTATGTAGCTCTATATTGATATGCACATATTGTTATATGCACATTTTCTCTACTTTCTTTTGATAAACTATTTATGGGTACAAAAAACCACACACCAATCAGGCATCAGTAACAATCAGGCAACATCTACCATGTTTTTCATCTTAGTTTAGCATGTTAGCATGCTAGCATTGCTAATTAGTCCTAAACACAAAGTACAGCTGAGCCTCAAAAAGGCTCAATGTTTTTGCATGTATTTGGTCGTGAACCCAGTGCTGAAAAAGAAAAAATAAAATAGAATAAATAAATAAATAAAAGACCTGTTGATGGCACTAAATAAAAAGTCAGAGGATCACAAATTTTTTTCTAATTATACTACTGGGGGATTAATGTCCATTCCACATGTCATTGCAGTTCAAAACCGATCATGTATATACACTATTATAACTGACTGATGACTTCAATGTGCTTTTTTCCCTTTGCTCTGCCTATGAGTGCCTGAAGAATGCTTTCTTTTCCATGATCAGTTTTTAACCTTGAATTACTGCTTGTGCAACTGACTGAGCATTTGGCCTCAGCATTCTTCGAGAGCATTTGTAGCAGACACAAAAATGTGTGTGTGCATAGTTTTGAAGGGAGAAAAAGAGCTGATATGTGGAATTTGGGTTTAATTAGCATGAATGTGTGAGTTTGAATAGCAGGCAGCATGCTGCCTCTCTCTCCCTCTCTGCCTTTCTCTGGTTGAATTACTGCCAGTAAAAAGGCTCTCTGGAGGTCCACACGCTCTCTGCTCTCTCTGTCACCAGGGCTAACTGAGGAATAACTCATCCCTAGCAGCAGGACAGTAAATCAGCCACCATGTCCCAGCATGCACAAGAGCTGGTTTTTCCAGATATGAAGGCAGAGTGCGTGAAAAGACAGCACCAAAACGAGGGAATAAATCATTCATCTGATTGGATTTACTGTCAGACTGACTGCATTATTAAATGTACTTGCAAACCTCCAACTTGAAAAGTTTGTGTACTGCTGAGTCTTTACACCTCAAATTATGTTGCCAAAAGTGTGTTTTAAGAGTTAAGACTAGGCCCCTCAGTTCCAATTACATCAAGTCTTCGTGCTAGAGCGTACCGTAATATATAACAAAGCGTTTACAACTTTGTGGTCAAAGTTTCAGTTTGTCCCTTTCATTTTTCAACAAAACACTGCCCCCCTGTGCTTAAAGTCAGTTTTATAAATGAAAAGATTTTCCAAACTAAACTCGGACAGCTACACTTGTTTGCACAGAAACTCCAGGCAGAAAACAGCAAAAGGTCTGTGAGTCAGACCTTATCACCCAACATCAGTGTTGGACCTCACTAACGCTCTTGTGGCTGAGTGGGAGCAAATCCTTGCAGCCAGGTCCAAAAGCATGAAACGAGATTAATGCTCAAAGTTTTAAAAAGAAATGTTTACAAATCACATATTGGCGTTATTTTCTGGTTGGCTTTGTACTGTTATTTGTCTAAACAATAATGAAAAAGGCCACCTTTGGTCTCAGATGACAAAGGAAAGATATTTTTGGAATCCAGCATCATGTTTCTTGACTTCAGAGCAGAGATTTACCTCATGCTTCATGGTAATAATGCTTTTTTTTTTTTTTTATTCAACAGAACCTGCACTGAGATTTTTAAAAGCAAACACACAGGACTGGCTGATTTCAGAGGTGTATTTTTCAAACAAGCCTCCTCAGCTCCCTACAACCATCAAAGCATCTCATTCTAACAGAAAAACATCAAAAATGTTCATGTGTTGGTAAAATTTCTAAACATTATGGCAGATCATGGTGCCTTCAGGCTCCTGTTACAAGCCTTTGCTTGTGTGCATGTGCATCACTGTGTTATGTGTGAGCGAGCGTCTGTTTTGCTATCGGCACATCTCTCCTCCTCTTAACTGGGCAGAGGTTATCTAACAGCGAGCATCATGTTGCTGAGATCAGGTTTAGAAACAAATCCTGCTGCAGCCGGCAGTTCCTGCAGCTGCTGGCAGCGCACTGTCTGATCTTCTAAACTTACCCCATTTTAATCAAGCTTTCATGCTGCTTCCCTCCTCACACAGGTCGTCGGCTCAGATCCCAAAGTGCCCGGTTTCCCTCTTCTTGGTCTCTTCTCAGTGCAGCGAGCTGTCTGCAGTTTCCACCGAGCCAGACGGACGTGGCCCTGAGCTACAAGTGAGAGAGGGTAGAAGAAGAAGAAAGCACATCAATCAGTGAGCAGCTTTTTTTTAAAACAAAACAACAAACGACCACAGTGGAGGTGTTTGCTCTGCCAAGTGCTGCTGCCTTTCACTCAGCGAGACAAGAGACACACAGGGCAACAGAGACTCAAAGCTTGAATTGCAGATGTATCATGATACTGTAAAACAAACCGTGGCCTCCTTTCGCAGATTAAATTAGATGTTGAGTCAATTACATAATTAGTGTTTCTCTGTCAGGAGAGAGGAGCAGATTACACGCATCATGCCAAAGCTTGTATACATGTGTGTGTCCGCTAAATCAGTGCAACAGCCTGCGGATGATTATTCAATCTCATATTTGCAAGCAACAGCACAGATTTCCTTTATATGAAATATAATCATTATGTTTCATCAACAGTTATGAGTAAGAGAGGAAACAAGACCGCAGAGAGACCACAGAGGGAAATTAGCTTTCAGCAATATCTGGGACAATTGCACTTTTTAAAATATACAATAAAGAAAACAAAAATAAATTAAATTGGATCTTCATTCTTATTAGATAGATAATAAAGTTACATAAGTTAAGAGAAAATAAATCTGGTGCAATATGAGTATCACACTTCGCCCCTTTTAAATACAAGCAGATCAAACAATGTAATGAAAAACAAATTAGCGATAAATAAATAAATACATCCATACATTGCTTTACATATAATTTAACAACAAGAATAAACAAATATGGTGCCAATGTGTCTTTTGAATTGTTTCTCTTAAGTATGAAATAATCAAAATAAGTCAAAAGCAGCATCAGCAGCAAAAAACAAACGTTCAGCTCAAGAAATTAACAGTGATTTTCCCCAAAACAGTGTAAGTAAGACAACAACACAATGAATTGACCATAGACATTAACACATTAGATCTCAGTGTCAAGCTGCATTTTAAAATGGAGGCTTAAAATCAGTAATTTTACACAACAAAGAAAAGAATAAAAGCACTGAGGTAAACGACACAAATTCCTAACATAACTGCACAGCAGACGTGAATGTAATGTAGGCCAGCAGGCCTAAAATAAAACAAAAGAGACTGAACTGTGCGTTACAGAAACAGCTCAGATCAAAGACACAACTCAGACTCTGCAGGAATGACAAAAAAACAGTCCACAGGAAGAAGCAAAGAGAATCGTCCGCACCTCACATCAAAACATGCTGCTCCATCAAACCCCGCATCCAACACTTCTACATCCACAGCCACACGATGAGAAACCCAGTGTTGTCATTCAAAGCTCAGGTCACATGTTCTCTGACGTTAACACCCCCATCTCCCCTCCCCTCCCCCCCCCCCCTCGGGATGCTGGGACGGAGAGTGCTGTGGCGGCATCATCCGATGCTTTGACAAGTGGCTGTCACTTAGAAATGAGCCCCCCTCCCTCCACCCCAGGAGTGCTGGATGACTGACAGGGCTTCCAGTGGACCCGCCCTTTTTTCCCATGCAGAGTCTGTCTCCTCTTCTGCAAAAATAGTGCAACTCACTTCATTCACATTTTGTTTGCCAGCAGATCTGCAGATTTCAAACAGATTTAAAAAAATAGTATTCTGCATCTTCGGCTCCACTCTGCACACTGGGAGAGTTCTTTTCTCTGCTGTCTTGCTCAAAGACTAACCCTGCTCTGACAATCCCACTGAAACTGATAGGCTTTTCTGAGAGGGAAAGGGAAACTGGTTATCGGCACTGACTGAAGCGACCCATTTATTTATTTTTTTTCCTGTCTTTTTATCCAGCGAGCGTTTAAATCACTGAGCCAATTCCCTGCCGTTCCAGCCTGTTTCATTCATCCTCTCCTGATGGGCACTTCAGAACCTCCTAAACTATGCAGAAGTATTTCTTAGCAAGCTGTCTTATTACTGATCTCTGTGTGTGTGTGTGTGTGTGTGTGCGTGCATGTGCATTTGTCTGTGAGTGTGCTGCAGACTATAAGACTTTCAGATCCTATGTAGTGGTAGAGGAGGTGATAATAATGTGCTCCACGGTTTTTGACACCTTCAGTGTTCCCTACAGACATGCAGACTCACGCCTCCGTCTGTCTGGTCCAGCTGTGTGTGTGTGTGTGTGTGTGTGTGTGTGTGTGTGTGTGTGCGCGCGTGTGCGTGTGTGTATGTGTGTGTGTGAAAGAGAGACTGTCTTGCATTCTCTCAGTGTCACACACCTTAATAGTCCTATTACCTGAAAATGTCATCAATCTATCTTTATTAACACCAGTTATTTCATACTGAGGTTTCATTAAAATATTTGTCTCAAAAGTTAATGTATTAGCACTTTGTCTCTAGCATCACTGCTTCATTAACAAACTTCTGATTCACGAGATTAGACAGCAATTTAAAAAAAAGAATACAGTGATGAAAAAAGCACAATAAAGAATATGATATAGATGTCACATTAATAGCGTTTTTAGCAAATATTTAGCCAAATACATGACTTGATCCTGCCAAAAAAAAGATGTTTGTATTTTCTAACATATTCCTTAGAGCTCAGACATCCACAAATAAACAGTGATATAAAAGGCAAACAACTCAGAAGAAATTAATGGAAAAAATTCAGTCTTTCATGGAGAAGTTCTTGCTGACACTGAGAGGAGCTGGTTTTTCTGAGATTTAAAGGACGATACCAGTCTATTTTCAACTCTCCACCATTAGCAGAAATTACCCCAATCTTCAGCAAATGTTGTTGTTAAACTTCCCTCTTCTAAAGAGACTTTCTGCATTTATTTGGTCAAATATCGCTGAGCAAGCAAGAGAGAGAGGAGCCATTGAAACAAAAGTCATTACGCCTAGTTCTTTAGTAGTTAGTTCCTTTTTAAGTGTTCCATTCCTAGCTCGAATAATAGTGTGAAGAAGGATTTTGACACAGACGTTCTTTTTAACCAGCGTTTACACAGTTTCTGGTACTTTCTGTAATGTTTACTGAATATTGACAAAATGCAAACAAACACGATATCTCATGGATAAAGTTATTTTGGGAAAAATTGGGCAGGGTTTATGTTGCCTGTGTGGCCGATGTTGGCAAAGAATAATGTATCACTGGTATGGTCCTCTACGGTGTGTTCAAACAGCATCCTGTCAGGAATTTGCAAACTTTTTCAAACTGTAAGACCATAATGTAAGTGTGTAAGTAGCAGGTCAACAACAGAAGTATTAACACTTCTCAGGCAAGAACTTTGCAGTCTGTAAAAGGATGCACATTAGTGGAACTCAGTCAAGTGGTTTGACTTAAGAATATTTAAATCCCCTTAAAAGCGACACGGCTTGAAGTTCACCTCCCGTCGATGTGTGCAGAGACTCAGCAGGTGTCTGAATGTCAAGCTCTGTGCCGTGTGTGAGTGAAAGGCAGGCTAACATCAGCACAGCTGGAAAGCACAGCAAGAGTGTGACAGAAAGCTTACCGTGAGGGCAAGACTGGAGAGGACACGCTGTCAGACCTACTAAGACACACCGAGCCAAATATTCTGACATTTGTCTTTTAAAATCAGATCTTTGATCTTCTAACTCAAAGCTGGAGCTTTCTGAAAACAGTCTCTGGAGTGGCTGACTCTGAAAATGCCAGCCTCAGCAGCTTCTAAGAAACAAAGACATAAGCCTGCTCACTCGTGCCGTGGCAATGTGTTGTGGTAAAAGTAACAGGTATTGTCGTGATCACGGCAGGTTTGTGTGGTGGTGAGGAGCGTCGTCCCATTTGCAAATGTAAATTAACGGCTCTGCTCAGTCTGATTAGAAACCCCATCATGACGTAAGGCTGCATTTCTCCCTAAAGTTGCCTCTGCAGGGGCGCCCTCGTAGCTCGGCTGGTAGAGCGTGCTCCCAGTGTACAGAGGGTGTGTCCTCTCTGCAGTGCCATAGGTTCGATTCCCCCCTGTGGCCATTTGATGCATGTATATCCCTCTTTCTCCCCTTCATTTACGGTCCAATCCTTCAGCTGTCCTATCAATAAAGGTGCGCACACACACACACACACACACACACAAAGTTGATTCTGCTTCAACTTTCCACTGCAGAGCTGCTGTGATCCTCACTGCTGCAGCCTAAACAGACTACCTGCATTGAAATGAACAGGGAAACTGATGTTGTTACTGCTCTGAATGGGGCATAAGAGGACAAAGTTTGCAGGCATCTTGATGATGTAATTGCTGCTTTTCTACCCTGCATCTGAGTCAGATAGTCAGCTAGCTGCAGAGTGAAACAAAACAAAAAACAAAACAACAACAACAACAACAAAAATAAGCAAATTGTTGCAAACCAAGAAAATATTTAAAAGGAAAACAATTTTAAAATACATATAATTTAAGCTTAAAGCTTATTTAAACAGATTTTTAAGTTGAGTCAAAGCAAAGCCTCATGGTAGCACTACAAATGTGTGCATGTGCTTGAGTGCGCAGACACACTGTGCTTGCCGCTCAGCATGTGGCAGAAAATGGCAGACTGCTGTCCACACACTGTGTGCTGGCATGCAGTCTGGACTCAAACACTGACGACCGCTGTGATATTTCACCGTGCACAACAGCAAGCCCGTAGACTCTGGCCACCAGCGAACAGTGAAATACAGCCAAGTAATTTCTCTTTTGTGTGCAACAGTACCAACAGCCTGCAATAACAATCACTTACACTGTGACTGTGGGAGCAGGGAGCGTAAATATAAGGCAGTCAGGTGAAGTAAGGAGGCTCTGCAGGTGACCACAGCAAGCGGCTCTGAGGTCATGATGTCATGAAAAGTCAGCATCCAATGCAAATAGAACACTATCACTGCCAGTATTTGAATCTCTCTTCGCTCTATTTGCATGACATTCAGCTAATAATGTGAAATGTCTGAGCTCATCAGCTGACTCATCTATACCTCAACAGTTAACTTCTGGTTTAAGGATTACTCCATCCAACATCCAGCGTCTCTTTATGGGTAACAAACGTTTAGCCCCTGTAAACTGGAGAGATGGGTGTGAAATGTTTGTTTGCTCCTTCCAAGGCTGTCAGCTTGAATTCACTTGGCAAAAACACATCAGAGAAACATTGACAACCACTTCTGTAGCATAATCCACTCTTTTGCTGTCTGTATATTCAGTATTTGCCACTCATAGTAGTTTTGGACAAAATATGGCAAAACACACTGATACCAGGAAAGCTCCAGAGCTTAGAGACAGCAACAGCACGATAAAGAAGCAGTGTGTTTTGAAATATTTAAGAGAAATTGATGACTGTTTGGAATGACTGTTGATTATGAGCGAGCTTATAGACAGTGACAAAGGGGTGTGTGTTGCTGGATTGACTGAGTAAGTTTATGAGTGCGCAAAATAGATTTCTAAAACAACCAGAAAAGTTGCAGTTTGCTAGTCTGGGCCCAGATCAGAGACTCCGCCTACTCCGCTGAGTGGACTTGATTCTCTTGGTCTGGCATTGCCTCCACTTTGAGCAAGTTGCAGAGGGAGGGGATCAGATTTTTCCAAACCCTTCCTCACTGGATGCTGCCTTTTCAAATTTAATGGTCATTACATTGCCAGGGGGCATTTCACCTACTAAGAGAGACAAACTGAAATCCAAAGAATATCTCCAAAAACTGTTAAATAATCACATAAATGTTGTAATATTGTGTTGTGACTGAGATTCTGACCCACCATGCATCATGAAAAGAGAGAAAAAAACATTTTTTTCTTTAAATAAATCACATTATCACTGTGAGTAGATAGCGGGACCTACAGCGGTACTTCCTGCCTTTTGCTGCAAGTGACAGACCGGGACAGACACTGGCCCAGTTCCAATCTGACCCCTCACAGACTCACTGACTTAGAGGCGCGTTCACGGGAAGTCCGTGAGTGTGTGAGGGCTGTTCCATTGTCAG
>JAQLOL010000005.1:4889590-4906931 GCA_029783665.1 Naso thynnoides | reverse complement strand
TTTTTTTTTGCCCCCCCCCCCCCCCCCCCCCCCCCAAACACACACACACACACACACACACAGAAAACTCACATCTAGACTTTCATTAAAAAATGAGGACTTCTGAGGAATTTAGTAACAGGTATTACTATATTTTTGGGTTAAGTGTAAGTTATCACTATACTGACATGTATGTCCAGTGAGTAATTTCCATCAAGAAACATGCCGTCCTCACTTGGAGACTATTTTTACAGAGCAGTACAGAGGACTGACAGAGAGCTTCATCAAATGGTGCAACGGCAATCACCTGAAGATCAGCATATGCAAAAACAGTGAGCTTCTGGTGAACTGCAATTCTTTCAGAAAGACCGTGAATGTGGCTGCAAATACACTACAAATCCTCAACTTGGCAGTGCAGAAGATCTAAAAAAAAAAAAAAGAAAAAAGTGAAGTTTCAAGGTTGGCACCCAACATTAATGTCACCAGTTCCCCCTTTTTTTTTCTGAATTCCAGCGTTGACTGATGGCCAGAAAAGTGTCTTTGCAGAACATTACCTTACATTGACCTTTTAGATATAAAATGTCTTCACTTCATCATTTTATCCTATTAGATATTTATGTGAAATTTTGTCACATTTATTGTATAAATTCTTAAGTTATGGCCAAATGTATTTTGTAATATCACAGTGACCTTTGAGCACCAAAATCTAATCAGTTCATTCTTGAGGTCCAAGTATGTCTGACTCAAATTTGAAGTAATTCCCTCAAAGAGTTCCTGAGATACTGAATTCAAAGAATTGGGACACGGGGAAAAGCCTTCAGCCACGGCTATCGCCGGTGTGGAAGCATGATAAGAGAGAAGAAAGACCTTCACCAGAACTTCTTGTGATAGCACAGAAGCACTATTTCTCTTTTGGAACTGCAGTATGGAGAGAGACAGAGGGAGAATGTGCAGACCCATAGCTAAATCTATATTTTACTGACCAAACTCACTAAAGGCAAGGCAGATACACTGGGTAAGTCCAGGTCTTCAGCCTCTCCACCCTCACAGTTTCCTTTGGGACGCTGCTGATCAACCAACCTCTTTACTAAACACAAGCATGCCGATTCAGCTGCTTTCAGGATAATCCTTTCTACTGGTAAAAATGTGCTCTGACTGGAATCCTAATAGTCCATAGGAGGGTTGTGGACATAAACACATGCAGACACACACACACACACACACACAAATAGAAGCCGTCTCAAGCTGTCAGGTAGAGCACAGAGGCTTTCAGTCTCATTAACATTCTGCATCTGGCTTCACATCACACACACACACACACGAACAAACTCGGGGAGCGATTTCCTCTGAGAGAAATATTTTGCCGGTAAAATGCCACCGCCTTCACAACACATGGATGGAAAATCAGAGAGAACAATAGCTCACTATGTGGCGGCATTTCTTGTTCTTTAAGAAAAATGCTCTTGGGCAAAAATCCACTCAGCCAGAAAGCTTTTTCTTTTTTGTACAAGAGCCACTAATGCTTAATTACTTCGGGGCAAGCCACTGGGAGGGATTCGGTAAATGCTACAATGTGAATCTGGATCAGGTGATAACAGAAATTGCTCTGATAGTAGGGCTGGAGGAACTCTGACCAAACCCGTCACAGCATGAAATCCTTACTGATTTAGAACCTATAAAAACAAAGATTTTTTTAATTTACTTTAAAGCAACACCAGATATTTTTTCCTCAATATTTTAATAAATATCTTGACATAATCATTAGACAATGAGATCATTCTTACATGAAATTAAATACGGCAGAGAGAGAAGTGCCATAAGCTTCAAACTTTCTATATAATCACTAAGCTCAGTTGCATGTGTGTGTACCAAGGGCCATAGGACTCTCCCACTCCACTTTAGACCACGAATATATCACCCTTGTATGTACAGTATAAAGAGAATTTTAGCAATATATTGATATCATTAATTTTACTCAGTAATTTCTGTATTGCCCTAAAAAAATTAATTAGCAGCTTGATTCTGATGAGAAACTTTTGTTAGGAAAAGATGTTACTTGTAGTTTTATTGTGTGTCACCTATTAAAACATGTCACTTTATGACATGATGACCCCTTTGTGGCTTCCCACTGTGTTTTTTTCAAAGCACAATCAAGGTTGAATCTCTTTAAAAATGTTGCTTCTGCACCACGCACAATGGGAAAAAAACAACATTTACCGCAGGTGTTAATGAGGAGTCTGCTCCTTATATCTCCAGCTGAGCACAGGGTTTTTTCCCCTGTCTTCTGTAGAAAAAAAAAAAGGAAGCAGTGAAAGTAAATTTAGCCGGAGAAAGAACAGAGTGGAACATCAGTGCATGCAGCGTGGAGAAGGAAGATGGAAAAAGAGGTGCAGAGATGGAGAGTGAGGTTACAAATGGTTTTGAGTGGAGGAGAGAAAAAAAAACCGTTGGATGTGGATGGAGAATTAGCACAGCTGGAGCCCTGTCTGCAGCTTTACTCATGGTTACACCAGATGATGGGTGGAGAGGTCTCGCATTGAGGGAGCTTTTACCCTGCCACGGGCGATCAGCGAGGTTGCTGCTTTTAGAAAATGACTGCGCTGACAGGAAGCTGCTGCAGCACGCTGAGAGAACTCAAAAGTAACCACCTCCATCTTTTGTCTGACTTTTTAGAAACCTTACAGTCAGTTAACACGTAGAACTGCAAAGCCAGGTTTCCAAGTAATACTTGACTTATGGCAGATGTAGCAGGTGGAATGCATGTGTCAGGTGACAATCAGAGGTTTCTCTGCTGACATTTTTAGACTAATAAGATTTTAAGACTAAGAGATTTTGTGGATAGATACAATACAGAGGCGATATGAAACTATCAAAGTTTACTAATATGTCACTGATGATGAGGCACATTTGAAGGTTTTGTACTCAATACTGACACTATCAGAAAAAACAAACAAAAAAAAAACATTAATGGATTATGCAGCCTTATGCAGAGATTATATTATTGGATGAAGGCCACGTCATAGAAAGTAACACCTCTTAAATAACATAGACTCTAGTAATAAATGCTATGAACAAGTAAAGTACAAAAAACTGTGGTTTATTTGTTAGAAATATTATATTTTGTATAATGAAATGCTGCTTAAAACAGAAGAAATGATTTAAAGAGATATTTGAAGTACTTGTTTGTTTTATTATTCAATTGTTTCCCTGACAAAACGGGAATATTGTGAACTTCATATTCTGTAAAATGTGAAATTTGAAATTTTAATTAGTTTTATTGTGAAATGTCTGAAAATCACATATTCCTAATGCAAATTCATTGTTAGTAAAATGCTGTTTGGTGCATGTTGATATTACTGCTGGCTGTATTTCATCTCATGAAATTTTTGTACAATATAATAAAACAGGGCAACTGCATTGCAATCTGATGTGTGTGAGCAAATTCTAGATACTCACCTACCCACCAAGTGTGTCATCATTTATTTGGTCTTACTAGATCATGTGCTTTACCTATAAAACAAGTTAATTCAACTTCATGTCAATGAAAGCTGTCTGATCATTGTAGTGTACTAAAAAAAACAATGTTTGCCTCTTAAAGCTCCTCTGAGGAACTTTTCATTTTGTGTTGATTGCAGCAGCACATGTGGACAAAAGCAGCACTGCTTACTGATGTACAGATCTCGTCTAGTGCGAGCATTTGTTCTGGAAGTGAGTGACAGAAACACACCACTTACTTACACAATACCAGTTTGGCCATAAGCATAAACACTGAAATCATCTACAGAAAATATTCTCCTACTTTCAAACATAGATTGTAAAAAAGAGAGCAGCAGACCAATCTTGCCGATAACAACAAATCGTCTCTTCCGGTCTGTGTGCCGTAAAACATTTTGCAGCATTTCCAGACAGAGCAGACCAGGCGAAGGCATTGTAAAAGACAGGACAGTGACCTCCAAACTCCTCACCTATGGTTGCATTTGCTAATGTAGGTGAGATGTGAGGCATCTGTATTAAATTTAGACTGTTTCATTATATTAATTTTTGTTGGCTTAGTGGTAAGCACTATTGCCTCACAGGAAGAGGGTCCTGTGTTCGATACCCAGCTGGGGTAGGTAAGACATTTCTGTGTGGAGTTGGCATGTTCTCCCCATGTCTGTCTGGGTTCTCTCTGTTAGGTTAATTGGTGACTCTAAATTGCCGGAGGTGTGAATGTGAGCGTGAATGGTTGTTTGTCTCTTTATATCAGCCCTGTAATGAACTAGTGATTTGATTTACCCCACCCTCGCCCAGTGTCAGCTTGGATTGGCTCCACCGTGACTTTCCAGAGGATAAGCAGTTACGGATAATGAATGAATGAATACTAATTAAAAGTTCTTCGTAGGAACTTTAAATGCAGTAGGAAGTAAGAAGTTACAGGTAACTAGTGGTCTCAATTAAAGTACAAGGACCTGCACTACTTCAGTACTTTACATATACTTTCCACCACTGAGCATAGCCAAAGTTAACATGAAACTAAACGCAACTAAAAAGACTCAACAGTCATATCATGTTTTAATTATAAAATGTACAATCTGAAAGTATAATGTTGATCATGGTGAGATATATACCAGACTGATTAGACAACCAAATATGAAGCTACTGAAGCTTATAAATTTCTGATGACTCTGTCAGAATATCAAGCAACCCTGTGAGGCATATCAACAAAACTCCTGGCTAGAACCAGTATTTGTTTGAGAAGAGTCTGACGCAATAGTATCCATGTCCTTCAAGGCAGTCATTTTTTGAAGCTGGAGCATGTGTGTGTGTGTGTGTGTGTGTGTGTGTGTTTTCAGATCTCTCAGCCAACCAGTCCGGCCAGCCTTGTCAGACTGACAGAGCATGGATGCTAAGCGCCTATATTAGCATTTTATCAATGACCTTCTTGCTCTCGTCTGCCTGTTAAAAACATTTTTTCTTTTTCACTTCAGCCTTCACTTCTCCCAGTAAAGAAACATTAAGTCGCTCTGTATGAACCAAACTGCACTGCATCACTCAAAACCGTTCAACTGGGATTTATCACTCTCACTCTCAGCAAATAAAATCTCTACGACATGCAGCCACATTTAAAGGCTGTACCGTATATACACGCAGCATAAACGAGCATAATTAACTGTTTCACCTCTAAAACAAGAATTTCTCGATGTCTCCCAGAGGCAGTTCATTGTTGCCACAGCTGCCCGATTCTTAATTACTCCACTGGTAATTAGCAGTTGTCCATAATTGGGATAGGGACTCCTGACTGTCATCCCCGACACTGCCCTTTGTTTGTTGGCAAAGGGGGGAGTATGGGTAATGGGACACACACACGGATACTTACACACACCGTCAGTCATGCTGCCTTCATGCGTCCGTGCATGCAGCTGTGACTGATGCTCTAACGGGACACAAGGGGACGTGTTACAGTTCATCCCGCAAGCAGGATACAAGAACAAAGGAGGTTCTGAGGAGACAAGGGGTTCAATGTATAAGACAGTGCTGACTGGCAGCCCCGTACACACCCCTATCATCATCATCATCATCATCATCGTCGTTATTAAGCTTACAATGCTCTTTGTGACTTGAATTACAAAAAAGACATCGCCAAATTAGTTACTACCATCAAAAACCTTGACTGCAAGTTTTTTTTGATGCAAGTGTAATGTCTTGAATCAAGGTGGTATTCCTTTAATCAAGGCTGAGAGCTCAGCTCTTTTCGACTGATGCCAATAGCAAAATTAGAGGATATTCACAGATATTAATCTCGAGTTGATTATGCTTTGTACTATTTTAAAAATATCCGTGTCCCTGCATGTCAAAAAGCCGCAGTTTGAGATAGAAAACGCATTTCTGCAAAGAGGTGTAACTGATTCAAGCCGAGATGAGGTTTTCACCCTGGGCAGGAGCTCTTTCCTGTATATGACAGGGCTGGGTGATGTGATTGAAATGATCTATTCATTGTAACTGCTCATTATGTGAAAGATCATGGGGGGGTGGAGCCTGTCCCACCTTATATTAGTTGACAGGCAATGTACGCCCTGACATACTGAAGATCTTTAACAGGGCTGACACACTCAGATTGAGTCAGAACACACTCACTACCCACTGCACCACCGTATTTCCACCGTGGCTGGCATCAATATAAAAATAAGACTCAGGATATTGCACCTGAAAGGATCCTGCCCGATCCTGGACAACAAAACTCATTGTCCACTTGCGTTTCAAGAGATTTTAACTGCAATTCACAGGCTTCGTCAATAGACAAAGTTTGCTCAGTTATCAAACAAACTTTCTATGGTACACGTGATGATAACTAGTGACTATGAAGCATCAGTTTGAGACTCTGCAATGTGCTCAACAACGGTGATCGCTGTTACAGTAACAATAAAACAAAAAACAGTTAAAATAATTAAATAATTAAATTAATACGATGACCTACACTCCTTTGTTAAAAACAAAAACTATTTTAATTAAATGTCGCATGGAATCACGTATGATCATGATGCTGCTTGTCTTACTTATCGGATTAAAGTGTCAGTTTGTCAGGTCAATTATACACAACCAGGCAAAAACTGTTTGTTTTTAAAGCATTTTCTCTTTTTTGTCCAACAAAACAGTTTAACAACAGATTATTGTCATCTTTTTGATATGTGATCAGTTTCTTGGGCAGTTTCAGGTAAGAACATTTGCTAAAATTTTAATCCTAAATTGGATTTTCAATACAAGAAAGAAATTCATACAGCAGTAATCATATTGAAGTCTGCACTGCACCCCTATCATTTGGAGTCAATTTAAATACACTGCAGAAAGAAATAGCTGTGTAACCTTAATCCTCCACTTGCCTGTAATGATGACAATTACTTAATCTTTAACTGTCTATTAGTAATTGAAAGTCAGTGGATTAAAAAACCACCTGGTCTCAGCAAATAAGTTAATGGAAGGTAATTATACTCTGTCCAGCCAAGCTGATCTCACTCCAAAATAAAACCAGCACATTATGCAAGTGGACACATTAGCATTTAAGGGCCCCCGAGCCCCTCGGTATACCTGCCACACATTTCTGTAGGCCTAGTCTGGCAGGTCGACCTGTCTCATTAAATGTAGTGTTATTGACTCTTGTTTATCTGTGTGTGTGTGTGTGTGTGTGTGTGGCTAGCATGAAACAGGTCCACTTGACCTTTTATCACATCACCTCACTAATTAAGTCCATGTAGAGCTCAGACAGTGAGCAACAAAGCAACACTCAGTGGAGGAAAATCTATGAGATTCTACAGTTTGGAGTCTCCCACTGAGTAAAACATTAATCTGTCCGTCACGTTCAACTACAAAGTGAAAGAAAATACAGTTGGATAGGTCCCCCTCAGTCTCTGAAACACATATTTTTCCATGTATGCATATAAAAATTAAAGAAAGTCACACCCACATTCATAAGGGATCGGCAGTTAAGTTTAATTCATCATTTACCCCATAAAACTGTAATACTAGTGAGTTACTGAGTGAGGTATCAGCCTTCACCTCTGGCTTCAGGTTCACATTACGAAGGTCCTTACAGACTGCAAGACATAACATTTAATGCAACAAGCAAAATCACTCATTTTGAATCTCGCTGGCAAGAATTTATACTTATCTTAGTAATTGATTTGTGAACAGCTGATGTGACTTGTTCAGGTTTGAAAAACCAACAACAACAACTTCCAAAAACAATACCAAATTCTAACACCTGACAGTTACATCTGTTTGCCGTTTTATTATCAGCCAGTATCGGCCTATTACAGATATATCAGCAACCCTATAATTATTCTCCGATATGCAAAAAATTAAAACTGTTTTTCAGGGCTAAAGAAAATGCTAGGACTAGTGATTTGAATGGTGTAATGATAAAGTTTGTCCAGCAGAGGGAGGACCATTATTTTTTAACTTTTCACTTAAGTGAAGTGTTTACTGTTGAGTGTACTGATGTTTGGAATAAAGTGTGTTAAAATGTGAGACGTCTTGCCTCCATTACATACCTTTGTCACAGATATTTGATAACCACATTCAGCCAATATTAAATATATATCTAATATTGGCCAACATATGAAATATCATAATTTTTTTGTTCACTAATATGGTATCTAGCCTGGTAAACCAGACCCACAATTCACTTTGTGAATAAATTCACTTCGTAAAAAGGGTCTGAACATGTTCCATTGGAAATTCTTTGAAAAAAAATTTTGAATCCTAGTATCTGGTTAAATGTAAAACTATTGGAGCAGCCTTAAACCAATCAGCATTAACATGAATGTATGACGTGTGCTGTGGGCCTGGCTGTTCAGGGAAACCCGGTGAAACAGACAGATGAGTGACAAGTATCTGTTCAATAATTACATAAATGCTGTGACTTTGTGTCAAGTTTGAGAATTCTGACCTACCATGCACTATGGAAAGAGGCAGTTAAACATTTTTTATTTGGAATAAAACCACATTATCACCAAGTAGATGCAGCTACAGGCCACAGCTAACCGCTAACACCACAGCCGGGCCTCTCTCTCCTCTGAGACAGCGGCTCAAACATCGGTAGCCTGCAAAGATGAGTGGCGGCTAACATTAGTTTTCCAAGAGTTGTAAAACAATCGTATAGATATTGTTATACTCTGTTGTGATAATGGCTATTTTCGTCAGTTTTAGTGCTTTTTTTTTTTTACAGTGTTTTTAAACGTGTTGTGTTGCACCTGAGGCTGTGTGAGTCTTTTGTCTGCATCGCACAGATCTGTAGAAAGACTCCCACCAAAGGCTCCTACTCTTCTCTATGTGTAGTAATCACAAAAAAGCAGTACATTTCGTGTTCCCAAGGTTGCTATCCGTCGGGCTGAAACATTCGTCATATTTAATATTCAGTAGTTTTCAGTGATAAGGGGTTTTTGGTAGCCTGGTACACCAAAGCTGTAGGCCTCCACCATGATTGAACTACTGTTAACAAGCGTTTGACTTCAACACCATCGAGCTTAACCACTCTGGCTAATCACTGATTGGTCCAGTCAAAAAATTTATCTCTGCAGTTCTAAAGGCGGCCTCGTTTCCAGACTGATTCACAGCAAAAAACTGAGCTGAGCGGAGGGAGGGTGGAGCCAGCCTGATGAGTATTGCCATCAACCCCAAAAAATCCCATATCAGCTGAGAGCCCTTCCAAAGACATGACTTCAGCTGCAGCTATAAGCCTGTTTCAAATTCCTTAATATCCCTACAATGACATAAATTGTTCGTCCATGAATGCATAAAATTCCAGTGTACTGATAAGTTCATTTCAAATAACAGAGGCACAAGAAAGACCTTGGTGAAATTTCTCCACACTCAAGACGAAAATGGAAAAGACCGTCACAATTAGTGCTAATAGTAATCAATAAGTCAAGACAAGCATATACACTTAACAGAATGCAAGCAAGCAGTGACATGTTTAAAGGTGCACTAGCATGTCCGGTGACAGTTCAAACAGTTTTCCAGTCATGTGACTATCATTTTGGAAAAACACACTCCAACTAAGTCTGTTTTCATCATCTCTTTATGTGCAGCAAGCCTAGGGCTCATTATGCAGTATTTTTCCATTCCTGGAAAACAGAGAAACCGCTGCTCGCGTAAATAGGACAATCTTACCGTATTCATTAACATAATCTGATTGCTGTTTGGAAGTCAGCCAGCACTCTCATCAGCCATAAAGGGCATTTCCAGTCATGGCAGGGATGCACCTGCCCACTGCAGCCCAGTTATCCCCAAAACGTTGCGCAAAAGGACTCCCAGGAGAGTCTCAACTCCCCGAGGGAAATAAGGAATACCTTCACTGCTTCACTGTTTCATTTGCTAAATGGCATCACAATGAGAGGAAAGAAAATAAAGACAAATACAGTCATCCTTCCAATGCTGCATGGGTATACACTACATCATTAGGTATAAATCATACTGGCCAACAGAAGTTTCTTTAGTTGAGTTTGATTTAAAAATGAAAACATACAATAAAAATAAATTACAGACAGCACAGTTATATAGAGCTACTCGACAGCTTGACTGTTGGGACAATTCCTAAAGGTGAGGTCAGTTCAACCTGGCAGCTGTTTCCCTCCTTTGATTCGGGTAATCACGTTAAGTTGTTCAGTGAGGGAACCAGAATCATTTCTGGTCCAGCTAGAACTCTGCAGGACTGCTTCTGTTGATTAGCGTTGTTTATTTCTTTGATTATCCAATCACCAAAAATGTAATTTGATTTAAACAATAAAATAATACTTTAATTTGTTTATCCAGACCACAATACCAAATATCTAGCCTACATTTTTTCAAACCTCTTGTAACTCTTCATTTGAGGTTGACAAATAAATGCCACCATGATTTTTATTTATTAGCTGCTCAGGAGCTTGAAATCATCTGGCACAAAGTCTCTCAGTACAGACAACATGGAACTGTAAAAACTCATTTCTTCTGAGCTCTCTCTCCATGTTGACTTAAAAGTTTAGAGCTCCACAACATGGTTGACCACATATGAGACAACAAGGTTCATTATAAAGGCAATTATATCAATACATCATCCTCAATGGCTGATATAGTTCATTAAATGAGGTGACTGACTGCACTGTTTTAGGTGTTTTTTCCCCAAAGGTTTGATGATGATTCTGTCTTAATAAACTATAATAAATAAATGACTGTGATAAAACACACTGATATTTGCAGTTTTAATAAAGGCCACTCAAGAGCAGGAACAGAAGCGTAAAATAATAGTTTACAATTAAGGTTGCAGAGTGACTAAAATCACGCAAACGCGGTCAAACTCTGTAAAAATGTCTCAATAAATAATAGGAATGCATTAAAATGAGTGTTTACAGTTTAATGTTTTGATAATTGGAAGAATCGCTGAGCACGTGAGGCTTCACATCACAGTTGAGGACCAAAAGCCCATTAAACTCGACACGAATACTTCAGGCACAACACGGTGGGGCAACAATCCAGGCGCGACATCCGTCATCCGTCGCATCTGTCTTTGGGTTCAGAGCTCGATGTGATTTATGTCACCGGTTCCTGTGAATGTTACTCACTCAGAGTTGCCTTCAGGGCGCTTCCACCTCCATCCCATCAGAGAGAAGTCCCGTGTCTGCCTGGATTCAGACTCACTGAGCAGGTTGAACACTCGCTGCTCCTCAGGTTGGAGCATCTGGTGCGCGTCGCACTCCGGGATCCGTGCAGGCCAAACGGTAACGGCACAGTCCTAAAATCACACGCGGGTCGTTCGTTCATTTATTCTCTGGCCGACCCTCGCGCAGGTTTGACGGATTTTGACCGGAGGATCCCGGATACACGACCTCTTTTCTTTGCGGGGTTCTCCTTGGGAACTGTGCTCCCTTCATGTGCAGCTCGTAAAATCAAATGTCACAGTTTTACCTTTGAAACAACGGAAGGTGTCTTCGTTCCTCACCTCATAGCCTGATAATACCGTCGTAATTGTGTGATGTAGATTATAAAAAATATAAAATGAGATGTGTTAAGTGTTACAGGTGACTTTCTTTGTCATCCAATGTGCAGGTAGCCTTATCTCTCAACGCAGTTGATCAACAAAATATGAAATGCACAGAAAACGATGAAAGAGATAAAATGTCTTACCCAGGTTGGCAAATGAATTCTGTGACAAAACTTCAAATTAAAGAATTGATTAGTTATGTACGGCCCTGACAATGACACATTTTAAGGTGATTTAAGATGTCTAATTGTTAAACTCAAATGACTCAGAGACACTTCATACGCCTGTGAAGAGGATAACCTGCAATTTAATGTTAAAAAAGCAAAACTCCAAATTTAAAAAACATAATTAATGTCAGACAGATAGGTTGCATTGGCTGCAACGTAGGCCTACATATCTTTTAAATCTGCAATCATCCTACAGCCTAAACTTCTTTGAAATTTGACTTTTTAACGCAATAGCCTATTTATCAGTGCGTTGCTTGTTAGGATTGTCCACACTAAGTAGCTACATTGGGTCCATAGCTCAAGATCATCAAGATGTAAAGGATCCATGATGCATTTTAGGCTCAACCACGCTCTGTTGGGTTGTTCGTTGAATAATGTTTCCATTTCCGATAGCAAGTAAAGGCAGCACTAGCCATACGACAAACGCTCTCGCTCAGCTCCTGATTGGCTCAGATGAAAAAAGCTGGCTGTGGTCACACTCAGCCCATATGTCCCCTCCTCGGCCCCCTCACGACTCAAAAGGCGGAGATCCGAGATCATGGTGTGTTCAGACTCCATCATTCAGTCTGAACCTGAGCCTGATGTGTGTGTGTGTGTGTGTGTGTGTGTGTATGTGTGTGTGTGTGTGTGTGTGTGTGTGTGTGTGTCCACTGACAGCTGCCGGCTCCTCTACTTTTCTACCCACAGTGACAAAAACATAGAACCCCCTGTTGATGATTACTTTGTTGATAGCACTGGAATATTGCAAAATTACGCAACCAAGGCAAATAGTGAATGAAACAAACAATGTAAACAATAAAGAAACAAAATGCAGCCCAAAAAAAGAGCCCGAAATTGACTTGATGAAAAAAGCTGAGAAAACAAACTGAAAGCAGAATCATGAAGTTTGAGCCTAACATGTATTTACTATTTTTGCACAGAGACTTCATAACCTTTTTTTTTATTATTTAAACAGGGAGAGCCATTGAGAGCAAGCTCTCTTTTACAATGACCCTTTGATAACAGGAACTAAAAAAGCAAAACAAATCAAAACAAAACATGAAGACTGCCGCACAATAGAGCAACAGAAGTAACATCATTTCAATTAAAACCTAAAAATCCTGCCATTGTATCATTCACTGTCTATTAAAAGGATTAAGGTGAATTAAAATGTTTACATTCACACAGCTCAGTGTCTCATATAAGGGATTTAAATTTATTAAAAGGAGGTTCCGCATGTTGTTCCATTTGTGTGGTCCAGAGTATTTTAGAGCCATTTTCCCAAACTCAGTACTGACGTGGTGTTCCCCGAGAACCAAATACCAAATAGCCAAATAACATACCTTTATAATGATAATGATGATAAAAATATCAAATAGACCTTACACAACTTAATTAAGTTAAAATGACACTTATTTCACAAATTCCCTTTTGTGTGAAACACCTCACATAAGAGGAACTGCTTCTCAGCTAGATTAAATAGAGATGAATGAATTTTACTCTATTTTGTTTCATTAGACTGAAGTACACTGTTTCCTCTGTGTTTGAACTTCCAAATAAACTACTGCCGTGTACAGAATACGAATAACACCTTTTAACAATACAATAGCCCATAATAAAACATCACACCTTCAAAATGTTGTGAAGATGAGACATAGACTAGAGTCAGATTTAAATCACAAAAAAATGAAGGCTTTTTTCTTTCTTATTGATTAATTTAAAAATAAATAAATACATCTCCTCTGCCCTAACGTTTTCAGAAAAATACTTACTAATATACTGTATATGCAATAATGAAAGGGCAAAATGTCCTCTTTTCACTTCCTTTATTTAAAGACCTTGAGAATAAAATCTTATGAACAAAGTATATTTGGCCGTGGATGCAAAATAAATACATACATTAACCTGTGACACAAACACCAGAATGGAGCTAAACTGTAAACCTATAGTTTACGATAATTTGTGTTGTAACATTGATTTCAATAAGCTTTTATTAAAGATTGAAGACAGAAATTTTGAATTTTAGCTTGTCAGAAACTAATTTTAGGGAATATTTTTATATGAAACAAAAGGCATATTTCACATATCTTGAAGCCAAGTGACGATATATGGATAACGCATAATGTAAGATCAAAGATCTACAGTTTCTGTAGGTCTGAAAATCTGACTGTAAACTCTTGATTCCTTTTATTTTTGCATGACACTTGTACAAATGTAGATTCAGCACTTTGGTTCTGGCTTTTGTTAAACTGAGGTGCCTTGGGAGCCCATGCAGGCTGGATAGCATGATACAATAACAAATATGCCATTCATGCATTCATTCATTCTGTGACACTATGAGCCCAGGTCTATAGTTATAAGCCTGCACATTCAACATGAAAAACATGTTGCTTCATTTACTGAGTGTAGACTGAGCAGACTTGCTCTCTGCAGACAGGATATGATGCTGTCATCTCTTTCATCTCTAGCTTACAACTGGGGAACTCTCAATTGAGGCTCAACCACAGTATTGTTAAGTTGGGGATAGTTGCTTAGAAACAGTAAACCTACCTCCCATGGTCCAAGGGCGACCACAGTAAGTGATATCACCAGAGGACAGTCACTGTTTACCTCCGTCCATGGAAACTGACCCCTGCTGGTTTCTTTTCATGAGGGATAAAGGGATAGACAGTGAAACAAGATCCCTGTCCTTCTGCAGTCTGTCATGTTTTTCAACACAGCACTGCCGTCCTCAACACAGGATGTGACGGTTATTCTGATCGCTGTCCTTGTCTGTGACATCACTTCATCTTTATACTGTGAATTTTCTTTCTATTCATGAACTTTATCCTGATTCTTGCACTTTCGACTACAGGTCAAAAGTTACATAGCTGCTCTAATTCAAAACCCCACTGTCTGTTCATTAGGCTACTGCCCTTTACTCTGTGTTCTTTGTTTTAAATGATTCGAGACACTTTTCCTCCATTTCTGATGGCTCACGCACCCACCTGCTCACACGCACAGACATGTCATCTCCCCGTGTGGTGTAAGTCGACAGGAAGACCACATTGTGACAAATCGGTGATAATACACTTGTGTAATCTTGGCATTCCACTTGGCTCAGATGTTGATCCTTTAACGTTTGAAGGCAGCAGAACATATGGCCTCAGTGAGGTGCACACAGGGCAGGAATTTAAGGCTTAGAAATCATTAACAGTTTAAAGAAAGGAAAAGAGATTATTTTCACTGCCACAAGGCTGAGGGGCTCAGAGCTCCTGCAGTCTGTGAAGCTTGAAACTGCAATCGCTAGCATAAGTGTTACTGTCCATTAGCCTCTCATTACTGCACCTTTAGTGTCTTCACACTATGTTTGATCTACTCGAGCTTATTCAGTGATTAGGTTTACAACTCAGCCCAGTTAGGCTGCTATCTACAAGGTCATGTTGGGACTGTTAGTTGAGAGTCTAATATTTGCTGAGGATATCACTTTTAAAATTAATTCAGTTTGTTTATTTGTGAGGGAATACGTTCACAATTGAAAGATTGAAAAATACGATTTATCTATGTACAGCGGCACCTTTGTTAAGGAAGTTACAAAGTGCTGTACGCAGTGAAAAAAACAACAACAAACATTAAAAACAACAGTCCCAGTAAAAGAGTGCGAGATTGTGAGTAAAACATCAAAGCACCAATAAAAATCAGATGGAAGAATTAATCAAATGAAAGAAACCTGCATTTAAAAGAGATTTTAAAACAAAACACAAAGATACAAAAGAAAAAAAGACACGTAATAAGTCAGTCTAAGACTCATTTTCATCTTTATTTCATTGAATGAATAGGTGGCTTGCATAAAACTGCATATATCACACACAAAAATCTGAAATAATTCGACACTTCCTATTTAGCATTCACCATACACAATCACAACTATGAATCCTAACCTTAGTCAGAGCTCCAGGAAGTTTATCGATATATCTCTTGCTGTTTCCAGGAAGTGCACTGCATTAACCTGGAAGTCAGATTCCCCTCTCTCTATATCAAAAAGGATATCAGAAATGATGATCTGCATGCCCCTGGAGAAGATGTCCTGAAAAACAGATATAGCATCTTTTAAAGATCTGGCGGCCTTTCACTGAATATATTAAAAACATTAACTAGCCCCATTGTAAGCTAATGCTAACATCCAGGTACAGTGGTTGAGATATCTTGATGACAAGAGCGTCACAAAATAGATGTGTAACTTCATTTTAATTTTTTTTCATTTTGTTTTTCATTCATTTATTTATTTCTATAGTTTGAGTTTTCCTTTTGGCTCACTGTTTTTGTGAGATGTGTCTTTAAATTGAGGGTGTTTTGGGGTTTTTTTTGCTTGTTTGTTTTGTTCCTTTGGGAAGGAATAGGTTGTGCTGGTCATGTTTGCTTGAAAGCCTTGAAATAAAGCATAAAGTAAAAAAATCTGTCTAACTTTGATATATAATTCTGAAAAAAATCCAAGCTGTGAGCATGTTTTTTATGGCTTTTCTCTAGAATTATTGGCTATTTGAAGCTATTTGGATTAATAGCATTTACTGTCGGTTGTATAGCATGATCTACGTCCAGAAACCACGTGACTCTTGCTGTGGCGCTGCCCTGTCATTACGAAAACTTGAGTGACAGGGGTTGAATCAATCAGACAAGGGAAAGGTCCGCTTAACCAATCATAACGGAGAGGAGGCGGGACTTAGTTGTCTACCGTACATGGCTATCGAATGAAAAAGAACAGTCGAAAGTTTAACAGTTACAGCTCATGAAACTATCAGAATGAATGGGACAGCGTACTCCAACTTTGACAATCAAGAACATGTCTTGAAATTAGGAGAGACGTTTGAGAAACACCCTAAAAGTGCCTACCACACAGTGCGATGTAAGTGGGATTTTTTAAATCATAGGATATGTCTGGCTTTTTACAGGAGCTAATCGTAGCATGCTAGTTAGCTTCATGGCTAAAAATCCGATGCCAGCTGTTTGACATTTAGCCGGGTTAGTTGCCGCGTCAGTCTGTATGAAACCGCTTGCTTTTGGCTCTTTTAAGTGTAGTGACAGGTTTTCATGTCAACTGTCCTTTACGTCAGTTAACTTGTCGACCCTCATATGTTAGAAACCAATGATGCTGCAGCTGTCAAAATGTTAGCTAATGTTAGCTATCAGTAATCTGTTCGCTACCGCCATCTGCTGGTACCGGTAGACAAGTTCAGCGCTGGGAAATCAGCCGTCGTTGTGTTAGTTTTAAAATTGAGAGAACAATTTTACTGTATGTTAATGTTGAACATAAATATATATAATTATACGTGTATAATATGTGTAAATTCATAATTGTCTCGCTTTCTGTCCCAGATGACTTCAAACCAGCCTCCATTGATACAACATGTGAAGGGGAGCTTGAAGTTGGCAAAGGAGAGCAAGTTACTATTACTTTGCCCAATTTAGAGGTCAGTGTTTGAAGCTCCAAAGCTCCTCTCCGCCAGAAATATGTTTTTTTTTTCTCCATGATTTTTAATTTGTAAATTTTTGGTTATTAACTAGTCTCACTAGCTATTCCTGAAGTAAGTGAAAAGCTTTTAAACTGTCCTTAGAGCTGTAACGATGAGAAGTAAAATGTACAGATCATGTGATTCACCTGTTGACAATAAATGTTAAGATAGTCTAC
>JAQLOL010000005.1:4876389-4886464 GCA_029783665.1 Naso thynnoides | reverse complement strand
TTATTATGACTACTCAAGTATTCAAAAAACCTTGGTGTTTATTTTATGAGTGAAGGTTCAGAGCAATGCTGGGTTAACTGATAGGCTATTTATTTACAAATAGGCCTATAGCATCGGATGAGGAAAAAATCTATCTTAGATGGAAAAAAAAAAACATTAAAAATGGCAATAATTGAAAAATCATGGCAGCAATTATCTAATCCAATTGACAAACGTTATAATCGAAGAATCGAGGCTCCTTTAATCGAAATCGAATTGAATCGTGAAATACCCTCGATGGAACATCTCTACTTTTAAACAACAAAATCACTTTGGTTGAGACTGAGCAGAGATCGTGATCTGCACATCTACCCAAATGCTGTTGCAGACCAAATACACCTTCTCACGGCAAAGAGACTCAGATTGCAGAGGCCCGCCTCCAGCAGAACAAAGCGCTCTGTCACACCACAAAATCTGCTCTGGAATGACCCGAGGAATGTTACAAAGAGCTCCACGCGTTGATCTGGCCTCCATATTCCACACATCCCAAACTCATTGAATGTCTTTAGCAACAAGTACAATCCATGAATGCTTCAAATCAAATTCCAAAGGAGTCATTAATGCCAATGGCCAAACGTTTTGACTACGTGCCAGGTTTTGGCACAATTACAGTTCTTTAGTGTGGTGACGCATGTAACCAGTCCCTAACATGTCTTTATTTTGCCATAAACTTACATTGCAGAAAATGACCTTCAGCTGAGCGAATCAAGCAGTGAAAGTGATGACTGAGCAACACGATGACATCGCCTGCCAGCACACATCTGGAGGACTTTCACCCGAGAAGTAAACAAAACGGGCACAGACCTGTCTGTGTTTTACCTTCTTTTATACAGGACTGCCTTCTCTACATATCCACAATTCTGCTCGCAAATATATTATGTTGCTTCTCTGCCTTCAGACTTTGAACATGATGCCACATTTATTGATTAATGATCATTTTTGTTTGTGAAGACTGCGCTTTAAAGAGATGCCTCAGCTCAGAGAGTCGTGATGTGGTTCGTGTAAGAGAAGCAGGAAGTTACAAATAACTATCTGTAACGTTTCATCTCACTGGATGCACGTGTGTGATTAAACTGACCAAACATATCAGAAGCAGAACGACAGTAGTGTTCATGTAGTGTAGATGATTGTTGTTTGCCCACCTGTCAGTCTTAAACCGCCACTGGAGTTTCTGCATTTCAGCTTAGCAATGTTAGGAACTTGTGTAGTGCCTTAGATCTCTTCAGCTCTGTTAGTGTCTCATTGGAGACATTAACCTTTCATGATAGAAATGAAACTTTTTTTTTAGGACGAACCACGAGGATATGAGAGAGTCTTGAAGAGTTATTGCAAAGTGAGCTGTAGAAGCTTTTTCTTTGATTTACTAAAAGCATAGCTGCAGAATAACTCAATGTTTTGTTAAAGCTGCGTTATTACCTTGTTTGCCACTTTTATAGCAGATTAACAAGCTGAAAACGGAACACACAGGCGGTGAACACCTCGTATTAACATTTGGCTTGAGTGATCTGATCACAAGTGAACAGTTTGCAGTTCACCTGCTCATTACAATGCACATGCCATGCTCTGTAAGCAAAAAAAGCAAAAACAAAAAACTATGACTTTCCATTTGCAAAAGACAAGTGCATTCTTTTCCTGTTGCAGTCGACAAAGTAAACAACATGCTGGGACAATCAAACATGTTTTTTTTTTTTTTAAACACAAGTAAAGAAATAAATTAAACTTAATGATTAACCATTTGCTGAATTTATAAGAAGTTCCAGCTAATGAAGAATTTTGCACAGAGCAAACAGCAAGTTCATTAAATGTCTGAACATGACAACAAAACAAAATTGGGCTTTTTTTTGTTTTTCAACACAGTCTGGGGACGACTGAGAAGTAGCCTATTGGTTACTGTTTACTTTATTTGTAAAATTTGACATGTTTGATGTTAATTAAAAGTTGTCCTCCATCTGAAATTTAGTTTAATTAGTGAAATAAGTTGAAACGGTGTTTTCAAACAGCTTCTAGGCACAGAACTGTCACGTAGCCGGACCTCTCCCGCAAAGGACGCTACAGTGACAGACTGTTTCTATGAGGAAAAAAACAATTAGATTTTTCCCTTTTAATGCTGCATTTACAAGAAAAAACAAATCATGAAGACTTTTCCTTCGCCGTTTCTCAAAGTTACTTAAGCTTCTTTTACTCCACAACTCAAAAAAATTGTGAAGTTTTAAAGGGAGTCTGGAAAAATAAGTGAAATCAGTTGTTGCCAAACAACAGCAGCGTTTCAGTACATTTCATTTGTGCTTATTGAAGACTTAAGTCCTCTTGTGCAATTGTTGCCTCATGTGTCGCAGACCATCTCTTAATGTGATCTAAGTGATAACATCTCAAGATTCAACGAGGACACATTGGGTGCCCTCACGCCTGTATTCACAACTCTCCACTTGTGATCGGATCACTAAGGCTGATGTTAAGAGGCGTGCGCATCCTTACAGATGTTTCAGCTCCTTGGAAATTGGTTTAGTGCGAAAATGGTAAAAAGGTACACATCAGCAGTCACGAAGTAACATTATTTACATCATGTAATTCACACTTGTTTTTATTTTTTTGCAAACTTCATATATATCCAATATTCGCTTTCCTTTTAGCGCTGTTTTGGTTTTCAGCAATCCCTGAGAACTACGTCTGGTTCTTCAGGTGTTAGATGCTTCACTACGTTCACCACGGACTTGCTGGCTTTGTCTGTCTGCTGTGCGACACTGGGCAGGTTGTGTACAGTGGGTTAATCAAAGAGTTTTGGCAAGATCTGCCTGCGCTGACGGGACGCAGCACTTACAGTTCAGAGAACCCACACAAATATCCTGAAAGGTGTTAAAACACCCTGTATCACTTCAAGGGTAGGACTGACGATAATCATTGGATGCTTCATAACTACAAGAAAGCCCTTTCACATTGCACCCAGTCATTTTATTCATCATGACACAAAATATTGATTTGCAGCTGGAGGAATTCAGATGTCTCTAAAACCTTTTTATTGTGATATTTCAGTGTGGAAGTTGGTCTGATAGCTGGCGATGTAGTGTATTCAGATGGCTCAGTTTGAGTCACGCTTTGTAGCTTTAAACCTGCAATACTTGAATCTCATTAATTATTTATATTTCAAAATGTGCTCGACCAATGGTGAATTGCTTAATATATCTGAAATCTATTTTAATAGCCAAGCAGTTGGAAGTGCAAGTTAGTATGAACTGTACTGTGTAACAAGCCAGATGCTTTGATACTGCACATCTATGTGAGTCTCACAGAGCTTCATGTGCCTTTTGTTATTTGCCTTGGCTAGTTTTAACACAGGCTGCCTACCAAATTTGTCACAAGCCCCATATGGCTGCTGAGCTGTCTCAGTATACAGGAAGCTGCTTTATATGTTTCAGCAATTTTTTTTTTTTGCATCCCCAGCTGACTAAGAGAGTGAGAAACTGAGATGATGTTTTTCATTTTGAGAAGTTTAAATTGTACAACAGAGGCTTGGAAGCATCCTTTGTGAACTATCTGAGAGAATTTTCTTTGTAGAAAAATAAAGATTTTAACAGTTTTTTGTGCTTTGGCATGAATGTGCACATACAAGTTATTTTGGTGATGCTGTGTGTTGTCAAGTAAATTGCATTTTTATAGCCCAGAATCACAAATCAGTATTTGCCTCAGGGGACTTTACAATCTATACAGCCTTTGACACTCTCATGTCCTCACACCAAGAGGTTGCCAAATCTTTTTAGTGAAAAAATAAAAGTTAAATTTCGAGGCTCCCCAGGACCCTAACTGACAAAAATATGTACTGACTTGTCATATCATCTACATGGGTTTTGACCCTAAATTTGGGAAACACTGCCCTAAAAGAAACAATATGGTAACAGGTAATAAAATAGATAAAATTTCAGCTCGAGAACTTTTTGTTGTGAATATAGAATTTTTAAAAAAATTAAGTGTCAAACTTAAGTGTCAGAAGGAGAACTAATTAAAAATTTAAATGAAAGTTACAGAACTTTAATTGCTACAATTTAAGAAAAAGTGTACAAATCAAGAAATACAACTTAACCAGCTGTCACTGTCATTAACATCACCATGTTTCTAATAAATATCACAGCAGCTCTGCACAAGCTTCCTGGGAGGAGCTTTACAAAGCAGCCACTAGATGGAGCTTTTCTTTAGGTAATTTAGTCTGTTGATTTTGTTTTTCTGTCCCACTGACAGCACATTTTGCTAATCTCAAGGAACAATGTAATTTACATGTCTGAAATGATACAAGATAAGCATTTACCAACTCCTAGGAGGACAGTAAAGCAATAAACCACTGCAAACATTGACCAGAGAGAAATGAAGGAATAAATGAACGACAATATGTAAATAAATATGAGCTGTATAATGAATGTAATCTTTTAAAATTTGTTGATATAATATTATACAATATCAAATGATAATTGCTGGAGTGTGTTAATTACATGACAGAGAGGGGATGAAATACAGAATAATGGAGTGATGATATAAAAAGACAACAAGATGTCTTTACTCAGTGAAGTGCGGCAGCCTCGAGTCCACGCCTCATACTCATGTCAGCTTTAACACAATCTGCTTACCCTCAATGCCCTTCGTGGTTATTTGGGTTAACTTTACTCGTGTATACGGCCTTTAAAACAAATCAACTTTCAAAATGAAATTTTAGTCAGGCTGAACTACTTTGACCAAAAAAAAAAAAAAAAATGAAATGTTGCAATGATTCATTTCATTGTTAGAGTAGTTCTCTGTGTAAAATCAAACGATGCTGATAAAAATTTAGAGTTTGGAGATAAAAGCAGAGATACCTCTCATTGGGAAACTGCTTTGTAAGTCAACACTTTCAGACCACATACTGTACATTGTAAGTACAATGCAACAACACACCACTTTGTGATTTTATATCCTGAAAGTATTTCCTCAGATGTCAACATAACTTTGCATAATTAATATGCAATAAAACAAGCTGGCCTTTTTTGAACTGAGAAACACTACATGGGAAAAACCTGTGTGGTTTTCTTTGATTACAGGCCTGATATTGTGTCTTTATTAACAAAGAATCAAATCTTTGAGCATCTGCCACCAACTGAAACTACAATACCTTTCATTGTTTTAGCCTGGATCCAAACTGTTACTAGTCATCCGATACCTTCACTAACCACTGGGCTGCTTTTCTTTTTAGAATGCATGAAAACACTTATGTTATATTGTAATGTCTTTAATTTAGTCCTTGTCAATTCACAGTATATTGTAATTGCAGATTTAAATGTGTGGAGGAGCCCCTCTGATTGGCAGAAACGTTCACAGGCCTACATGTCTATGAAGTGACCAAATAATGCCTCTTTAAAATTGCATGTACTGTATTTTGTTTCCAGAAATTGACACTTTACAGCATAGATTGTTTTCGCTGTTCATTTATTATTTCTTTTTTCAAATAGGCTAATATCACGATATTTTGACTAAATATCAATATTTCGACAATATGGCAATAATGACTATTAGCGCTTTAAAATGTAAATAAATAAAAAAATAGGCCTAGGCTAAATAAATAGTCTAGACAAACAAACAAACAAATTAACAAAATAAATAGGCCTAAGTAAAGTTGAAAAGACACTCAAAGCCATATCACTCACAACATCCAAAATCTGAAACCACACTCTCATAACCAATAGGCTATTGATAGTCTAAAATCAACATATTTACCAGTCCTAGTCTATAGTTATTACAGTGGGCCACAGTTCGGATCGACGTCATTTCTGTGTGAGTATTGTTTACAACATGATGACAGTATCAAAGTCCACAGTTGGCGCTGAGGTTTGGATACTAAATGAGAAGTCTGCTGCTGACTCAGTGCAAACTAGGAAACATCATCAGTCACCGCAGCACAGAGGCTGAGGCTGCCACTGCCCCGCTTGCCTGGATCGACACCGCAGGAAACCTTTTACACCGCGACCATGTTGATGAATTCGCTTTTACGCCTCGGATCGCGGCTGGACCGTCCGCTGCACAAGCGGATCCACAGAGTGACCGTGAATTATGGGGACCTCCGCCGCCGCGAAGCATCCACCGACGCCGCCACGGCGATTGATGACAAAGTCAAAATGAAAACTATGGACGATTTAGGTGGACCAACTTTCATGACCACCTTAAAATGGCTCTTTGTGAAGGGATATTTCAAAAAGACGCAGCAAATGCAAGTAAGTTGTACTTGGACTCGAGGGAAACAAGTGCCTCTGTGTTTGAGGACTGTTGTTTGCAGCAACGAGCTGTTTAATTAATCCTGTTTGTTTCTTTTCCCCCATAATGTTACACACACACACACACACACACAAACAAACCGTGTTTCATGTTAACCCGTTCAGCTCGGGCTTTTGTGTGCAATGGAAATGCGCACACTCGCCTCTAAACCCGGGTCCGTTGACTCTGCAGACACGGGGCCGTCTCACCTCGGCTCTGCCCGGCTTTGCTTTAATGTAAAGACCCTGGTGAACTTGCAAAATTCTGACGTATTTCCCATTGCCTTTCCCTTTTTTTCGCTTTTTCTGGTGCATCACGTCGTCCAGACGCGGCGCCAGGATTTCAGTTTTTGATTGCAATTATAGAAGTCAACACTGACAGACATGGAGCTGATTATGATTCCTGTCTGACTTGTGTCTCTCTAAGCACAGACCGTTTTTGTTGAGACAACCTTGAACACTCTTGTCCACCATGCAACTTTTGTCCTTCCGGGTCAATTTTGACCCAGTCTGGTTTGGCTGTTTATAAAGCATGAAGTATAAATTGTCATCCAATTAAGCCAACTCCAGTCTAACTAATTACCACAGATTTTACTCTTTTTTAAATTTATTTTCTAAAAGCTGGCAATTCGATAGACAACCATATTTCTGACATAAAAAAATATTTGGAAAGGGATCGAGGACAACAGGAGGGTTAGGCTAAATTAACTGCGCAGTGCGCCGCTCTCTCTTGCGTTAAAAGTCAGTCTCGCTCACCCAGCACACCTCTCTCTCTCTCTCTCTCTCTCTCTCTCCCCCCCCTACAATCAAAGTAAACAAATAGCAGTCCAGCCAGATCATCCAGCATCCAAAAATCGCTCTGTAGCTATGGGCATAAGAGTGCAGCACGCACATATTAACTTGTGACGCAAACAGTTTACAGCGCTCATGGTTTTCCACTTTGCAATGATTTACAGTATTGCCAGTCTTACATTGTTTATCATATGGCTTCTACTCTGATGTAGGCTAAAGAGGATCTGAGAACCTGCACTTAATCTGTGAGCCATATGAACACTCACCCAGACACCCAGATTAATTTTTGACAGCCTACATCTGCATTTGCCATAATATTAAAGTTGACAGGCATTTGTCTCACACCTCACAACCAGGTTTCCACACAATGCAGCACTTTTTTGCACTGAAGCTCGTCTGCTGTGTGGTTATCTGCCTTTATTTCTGCAGTGACTTCAACTGCAAGACAAATCAAAATTTCACTTCTGTCGGCTTCCCAAGTTACAGAAATACATTCTCACTTGCAGCGTATTAGGCTACCTGTCCATGCAGATAGTTTTGGGTTTACATACACTGGTTTTGCTTTTTATTTGTTTTTGGTACCAGTAGGACAAGATCATCTGAATTTGGTTGGCGTTGCTGGAAGCATTGAAACAACACGTCTTTCACCAGAGAACTATTAGTCACCAGCAGAGCTCATTCTGGACGTTTCTGTGTTAAATAGTTTCTGTCAAATCATGGTGTAAGTGGGGCACAGAAAGACGAGATGCTGTTAAATAATTTAACTGCTGCTTTTTTCAGCCTAGGAGGTGAGGGCAGAAACCTTAAAAAGATACAACAAGGGACAAAGGGAAATCTGCATGGACAATATGGAGACTGTGAACTTGATTGCCAGACTGTCAGTGGAGGAGGCTTGTTACAAACGTTTCTTATTACTAGTGGAAGCAGTGCAGGACATGCTCATGTAACAATAACCACAGGCTATTTATATTCTGGCAGTGACCCTGACTTTACCACCATACAGGGGAGTCTAACCCTTAGTTCTTAAACTAACAACAACAAAACAACAAAATTTCCCCACTATTTCAAAACAGGGAATTTTTATTCAGATTTTTTTTTCAGTTTTATTTTTTTTTATTGCAAAATATTGATGAAAAAGGCATCTTTGCTACAGCTTGAAGGACACATAACACCTCTAACTATTCCACCAGTTGGTCCCGCCTGGAACCTGTGAAGAGACAACTCAAAATGAAGAGAGTAACTTTGGAATGGGCTTTATAATTTGATGGGATTTTACTTATTCACAAAGTCTTCCAATAACAATTTCTCAAATGTCTCTGTACATTCTCTTTTTAAATAATTATTTTATCTTTACTTATTGACGCTACAAAAGAAACAAGACTTTGGAGCCTGTTGTGATTCGAACAAACTAAATGCCTTCATTGTTGTGTGTAGCAGAAACATTCATCAAGCAACAACTCAGTGCACATTTATCATCCCAGCATGTGCTGCCAAAAAAAGAAAAATGGGCAAGGCAAACCAGTCAAACTGCCGAAAAAAAATTCAACTGAATTTTTTTTTTTTCCTTTGGCTTTCACTCGGTGCAAGACACAGAACTCCAAAACAGCACAAACACACATTAATTACTAAAGCAAAATCTCAATGAAATGTAAATAAAATACAATTATAATTTATTCAAGCATAGTGCAAAGTCTAATTCATAAAGATGACCTGCATTACTAATAAATCTCTACCTGAAGTACGTGAGAAATGTTTTTTTCTGTCATTTGGGTGAACTCACCCTTTATGCTTTTTGCCAAGTAAACTGAAGCATCTCTAGTATCATTTTCACAGCTCAAAGTCTACTGATCATTTTCTGATGCTACGATGCAACTAATTGTGCAAATAAAATCAAGTTTTCCAAGTCTTCCAAGTCGTTTGTACATTGAACATATAACCTCGTGCATAACTCATCAACTCCCACTTCTTGCTTAAAGATTGAGCACAGCAAGATCTACGGTCCTCTGTGGGTATCAAAGTACGGCCCTATGGTTGTGGTGAACGTGGCCAGTGCCGAGCTGATAGAGCAGGTGCTGAGGCAGGAGGGGAGACTCCCGGTCCGGTCTGAAGTGCCCCACTGGAGGATCTACAGAGAGCTCAGGAACCAGTCTCATGGACCTCTGACAGAGTAAGTGAAACATCCCATAGATCCTCCAGCTTTGCTGCTGTGCACTTCCCACATATCAGCAGTTGTATGCAGGTTTTACAAAAACAAAACCATACAATGCGTAATGTTTGATTGTGATGTACTCAAAAAGAAAAAAGAAATCTCTTGGTATTGAAATGGCCCTGGGAACACTTGAGAAAACAAGAGGAGATGGACTGTGTTTTCAAATATTTTTTTAATCTGGTTAACACAAATTGTTTTGCTATCTTGAGTTAACAAAGCTTGTATTCTTGTGATAACTAGATAATTAACATAATGACCAAAAAACAAAACAAAAAAACAAGCAGCTAATGTTTGCATGATATCGACATAATGTAGCATCATAAGATCTATAAGAATACATCATGCACACATTTCTTTATGTGGTATATTTAAGACTTCCAAAGCAATATATGAACTTTCAAGATACATGATATTTACATTATGTCTAATTAATGTAGGGGATAGGCTTGCACACATTGGTCAACTTAAGACAGATGTGTTGCTGTCCAGTAGGCATAGGGGAACTAATAATTCATCCCCATTTAAAATGGTTTAATATTAATAAAGTGTATATTAAGTAAGGCTAAAGCGTCTTTGAGTACGTAGAAAAGCCCTTTAAATGTCCTATCAATTATTATTAAGTACAGTCCGATGTGATCCATATACGAGGAAACAACCTTTCTTTTCCTCATATTAGAATGTTGAATAATAATCATAAATACTACTACTACTACTACTACTACTATTACTACTGCTACTACTACTATTACTACTACTACTACTACTACTA
>JAQLOL010000005.1:4825741-4851612 GCA_029783665.1 Naso thynnoides | reverse complement strand
TATATATATATATATATATATATATATATATATATATATGAATGATCTCATGACTGTATTATTTGAAAATAGTGGATCCAGGCTTTGGGAAAATGGAGAAGACAACTTTCCATAAGACAAGAATTTTCTATATGATCACAGTGTGCTGTGACTAGTGTCAACATTCCTTATTGTTCTGCATCTGTTTTTTTGGTGTTTCATGACACTTCATATCAAGTAAGGGACATCTAAATATGCCAGCACACATGCTTTTTAGACAACGGCGCTCTTCCAACTTAGTTTTCTCTCTCAACATGACAATGCTCCCTGTTAAAAGTAGATATCCCAGTTTGGTGTGGAAGAACTAGACAGGCCTGCACAGAGCACTGACCTCAACGCATCCAGCATCAATTGGAATAAGCTGGAACACTGAAAATCGTCACCCAACATCTGTGGAAGACCTGACTAATGCTGTTATGTCTGAACCAGGGCACATTTAGGTATCAACACACATTCAGCCACATATCTCCACTATTTAACAGCCTATAGTTGATCAAAATATACTTCTTTAAGTCATTCTGTCAGATCTAAATAAACTTCAGTTGTCAAACTTTCTTTTGAAGTTCAAAAGCCAGCGTAACAATTCTTTTCCTGTTAATGGTTTGTTAGTTTTATCCTGTAGTTAGCCAGTGATGTTGACATAACGGCTTCAAACACAATAAAATGACAGCCAGGTTAACAAAAAAGGTTAGCTTGACCTGAACTGTCTAATGTTCGCAACTCACTCGAGCAAGACTTCTGATATTTTACCAGCAAACTTTGTCTAAAAAGTCGTGTTGTTCTAGCTTCAATGTCATTCACACATCTTAGGTGGCAATAAACTAAAATTAAGCTGGTAAAACTAAGCCCCTACGCTCTTCTGTTGCTCAAACATGACCATGACCAGGTGACATTGTAAAACTGATCTAATATTTTAAAATGGAGGAAATTACCTCAAACATAGCAGGCTGATCTTGAAACAATTCAGCGATGTACTTGTAGTCAGCGTAGGCCCAATATTCTGATTTGGGGTATTCAAAGAAAGGCCCTACATCTGCCCCAGCCTCGTCCTGAGCCCAGCTGAGAAAGTCTACCAGTTTGGCCTCCACATAGGAACACTGGGTTTCGAACAGTGGTGCTATGAGAGTGAGAGAGTATAGCAAGAAAAGGCACAAGAAAGAGAATCATCACTGGAAAACTGAAAGTTTCAGAAAGACAATTCGAGTGAGCTATGCTACCAAGAAGTGCAATTCCTATACCAGAGTCATGGGGCTATGTATTTTAACCGAAGCATGAAGTTTGTTTTATCTGCTTTCATGAGAAAAAGAGACAGCATTGTGGCTCCATGCTTCTGCAAATCAGTCATGTTACAGTTTACATTCATGTCTGTCCTGACCCCTGATGTATTTTGAGTAGAGCTTAAAGGAGTTTAATAAAAGTTATTAAGTCCATTTTTTTGTTGAAATAAAAGTGATCACTCTGTTGACATCATGACATGCATGATCCCAGTGAATGATCTCCAGTGAGAAACATGATGTTTTCACTTAAAGACTATTTTTTACAGAGGAGTCCAGAGGCTTGTTTAAGAGCTTCATCACACGGTGCAACAATGAAGCTCAATATCAGCGATTGACTTCAATGCTTCAAATATGGATGCTGCTCTGAAGTCATTTCAAAACATGAAAGCTTCACAATACATCTTCAACCAGCAGCACAGAAGATCTATGCAATCAGCTTAGCTTCGAGGTGAGCACCCGAGATCAGTGTCACCAATTAGAGTTTGATCAAATGTAAAATACGCTCGTAATTTGCCCTTCTATTGCTGAGTTATGGTGTACAAAATGACCATATTATTATGATGTCACAATGAAACTGACCTTTGACCCTTTAGATATAAAGGGTCATCCATCATCTTTTTATTTTTCAAGATATTTGTGTGAAATATTGTCAATTAGCATACAAGATCCTAAAATATGGCTAAATACAGATTTTGAGGTCACAATGACTTTGATCTTTGATAAAGAAATTCTAATAAAATACATCCTTGGGTCCTAGTTGATGTTTGTGCCAGATGAAATGAAATTCTATTCAGCCTTTCCCGAGATATCTTGTTTACCGGGACAGGTCAGATGTGAGGTCACAATGACCTTGACTTTTGTCCATCTAAAACTGATCAGTTCAGCACTGAGTCCAAGTGGACGTTGGAGCCAAATGTGACGAAACTTCACAAGCCGTTTCTAATATGTCATAGTCATGAGAATGAGAGATACAACTCACAGAGGCAGAATACATATCAGTTTCAGTCATTTACCAGCTTTTGTTATAGTAAACAAAGCGTGCTGATGGTTGAGTGATGCCATTCATAAACCATCATGAGCAATGTTTCCGTCAACTGTAACAGCTGAAAAGACGATTTAGAAATGTAATTAGCAAGCTTTTACCAGAGGTCACATCCTCTGTTATCCATCACAGGAGGAGTAATTACCATAGCTGCTTCCAAGCCACACAGAGGGCAAAATATGCCAGATGCTCAAAGACAAAACCCCTCTGTAACATTTAAATCAGATCATTGAACAGCTTCAAACACTTCATTAGATCCTGAAAACTACAGACTAATCTGAAAATCATCACACGACGGCGGATGATCTGCATCATCTACAGGCTGTTATTATGTGCTTAGCAGACAACTGCCATATGAAGCTCCATGCATTGATGTGATCAGGAGCGCAAAAACAGGAGGCTTATTATTTTACCATACGGAAACACATAAGCTATCAATGATGCTGGAGGTGTGGAATGGAAAAGAAAACTGCTTTGCATTGGATCATTTTTTGGTCTTATAAGTCTCTAACTTTTCTGTTCTTACTGTTTGCCTCCTCTTTTCTTCCAAGTCTGAATCGGATAAGTTTGTCACCGAGGTGGCCAGACAGGTGCTCTGCAGTCCAGTGGCGAACAGGCCAGCCACGGGTCATGTTCATGAAGACTGCAGGCTGCTGCAGATGATGCAGAATCCTCTGGATCTCCTCTGGGTCAAAGGGCTTAAAGGAGTCAGGTTCAGCCATGACCTGTAGTGCAAAGCGATAGAGGATAAAAATATGCAAAATTTAGTTGACAAACAACTGATATTTATGTCGTGGTGTTATATTACCATCTGTTTACAGAGATAATACCAGTGCATGCAAGCTTTGGTGTGTCATATCTTTTGCAGGTTGAAGATTGTGCAGATTCAATGCATGCTTTTAAAAAAAAAGAAAAAAGGAAACAGCAGACTTCTCCAAAGCTTTTTGGTTGTTTCACACACAGCTTTAAAAAACATCATTTGTTCAATCACTCAGCAACTTTGGGAGCATTTGTGGAGAAGAGGAAATTGAGGCTTCCTCAATTTCAAAAGAGTTTGTTCCACCTATCACATAAACCTGCAAAATAAACACACGTAAATTTAAGATTAATATTTACATTTATATCTCACACGGGGTTTGTATGTAAAGTTAGACTAAACTCAAACCTAGCCTACAGAGAAAGGACCAGAGAGGTCATTAAAATACTTTAGTCCATGTGGCATGTTACCTTATTTTAAGACATTTTACTTCATTAACAGCAACTCCACGTCAATTAGATATCAACTAGTATTGGGCTGCTTATATATTATGGGTCAATATCAATGCAACATATACATATAACATTTTATTAGTAAAACACATGAATTACCACGTAATTAACAGGAAATGACAACATGGCCGAAAATATTTTTGCATAAATTAAAAAAAACTTACAACAGTAAGAATTAGGTCAAACGTTACGTTATCACTGTTCTGTTATTGATGCTGATCCTTTCCGTAGGTAAGAGTTGATTCTGCTGACATTATCTATTTCCCATCTGACGGAACTTCCCCTCTGTTATGTTCCTTTTTTTACGTCAGTAATGGTCTACCCAGATAACGCGGATATGGGTCACCATTTTTTGAGAATAAAGAATGTACAGAATGAGCAACTTAGTTCCGTCTTTTAGAGTGAGGGATTTCCGACAACTCAGACGGGATTAAATCGACTTCTGCTCCGGATAGAGAGTATCTCAAAATGTTAGCCCATTGGCACCGACAACCGTTACGTTTTTTTGTTATGTTTTGTTTCGTCTTGTTTAAGCAAACAGTCAAAATAGACCAAGCTGTTGGGCTAAAGGTTGTCTTAGCGAACAGACTTCGACCCCACTGCCAAGTGTCTGTCCCAGGAAAGTTTTCCGTTAGCTAACGTTAACTTAGCTTCGCGGACACAGAGGGGTCTTTCGAAACAAACGGGGAACTCACCTTTCACTACACGTGCGACTGAGGTTCAGGCGGAAGTAAACAAACCTCACATGATTTCTTTGTACGTGCTGGAACACTCCAATGTGAATCTACTCCATTTCGACTCTTTATCCGCGGCAACAACCTCATTCAGGCTAGCGCACCAGGCGAGCCAAAATGGCAGCCCAGAGACACCAGTTTCCATGACCCCAGCTATTTCCGTTCGGGCATGCGCAGTAAAGTTCAGTGATAGAAACAGAAGCCGTCGGCTGTTTTTGTTTTGGTGATCGAGAGAGGACAGGCGAGTCGTTCGTTTCCGCTGCTGTACAGTCAGTAAAACCAGAATTTAAACGGAACTGACAAACAGACAGCTACTATGGGTGCTGGTCCGAGCACCGAGGCCGAAAGGGAGCCGCTTCTCAGCCCTTCTCATGTGGAGACACACAGTCAGCCAGTAAACAGCAGAGTGTACGGGAGAAGATGGCTGGTTCTGACCCTGTTTTCCCTGCTGGGATTTATGCAGGGGATGGTGTGGAACTTCTGGGGTCCCATCCAGAACTCGGCCGTTCGCGCATACGGCTTCACCAAGTCCGACATCGCCGTGTTGGTGCTGTGGGGCCCGGTGGGTTTCATTCCCTGGATGCTGTTTATGTGGTTACTGGATAAAAAAGGTGAGCTATTATTTGGTACACTGTGTCCTATCCTAACGTCATGACGTTTGAGTCGTCGTTTTGACCCATAAACCTTAATGTGGATGTTATCAACGGTGGTTAATTGCCATAAACATGTCTATTGATACTTTTGATGGATAAATCAATCAGAAGTTTGATGATGTTGCTGGAAGTCCGACCTTCTAATCTTATCCGCATATTGTTCCAGTAAGATAAGGGTGATGTCTGGTGTCACGGTATTCTGTTTTCCTTCAGACTCTGTAACTTTAGTTTAAATTCAGGGTTTTAATTTTAATCACTGCCAAGTATGTTGTCTCTGGTCACATGATATATTATTCTGTTATCTTAAAAAAACAAAAAACAAAAAACCCAGTCATAAAAAAAACAGTCAGTTGCAGTCTTATATTTTTTCTTAAAAACAGACTAATTAAAATTGTTCCACCTTAAAAGGAAGATTCTGATTTATATACATTTTATTCCAAGTTCTGAGAATGTAATGATATAATAGGCTACTATATATCACTACATATTGTTCTTCACTGAATGCTTTTACTTTACTTAGGCTACATTTTCCTGAAAATACTTGATTATTTTCATGGTAGCCAGTAAATTTTAGGTCTTTCTTTGTTAATATTTCATACATTTTTTAAATGTAACTTCATTAATAGTAAAAATAACAACCCTTAATAATAACCTCAAAGTAAGCACCTGAACCCCTTACAGAAGGATGCATACATCTACTCTTTGTCTCTTTGAAGCTGATACAAACCCTCTATATTTCCCCAAATTAACTGGTCAGTACTAATATGTAGTTTAAAAAAGAACCGGACTTAATTGAAGGCATGAAACTGAAAAAAAAAGAGAAAAAAATCCTCACACTGTATTTAAGAGGCTAGGAAGAGTGGACTTCTGGTGTTTTTGCATCATTAATAACTTAAAAGATAAAGTGATTATCAAATTCAAAGATCCATTGTGTATGATGTCTAATTGTGAGGCGTTGCCACCAACTTTTTCAAGCCTGTAGGTGAACCACTTGTAGGTGTGGCCATGAAATTCCCTGTTTAAAGCCAGTATCTGGTTTGTCCATTCAGGGCTACTGTAGAAAATGGCAGCGGTGAAATCTCTGGAGCGGGACCTGCTCCCTCTGTGGATATAAGAGGCTCATTTTCAGTTAATTATAGCACAGACATTTTTAAAGCTGATTTTACACATGTGACATAATTATAAATATATTAAGTTTCTGCCATGTTCCTCCAGAAGTTTCCACTAAATACTATGTACTGGCCCTCTTTATTGGTAAGTAGTAGCAATTAGTAACAATTAATTGTATTCTTAAAAAGAATACCTCTGTTTCTTTTTAGATTAGCATTTGTGAGAAACTAAATATTTACATTGCTCTCACTTTTTAGATGAACATCAGCCTGTGTCAGAGTGTTTTCAGTGTTCGTTGTCCAACAACAGAGTTGAACCCTTGTGAGAGTTTGAAAGTGCTGAGTAGGGATAGCAACACTTGAATGGCTCTTAAGACTTCTCTCTTTCAGAAGAGGTTTAAGTTCACAGTGTCTTAAAACTGCAGAACATTTTGTGACGCGTCCTTTCCTGCAGCAGAGCTCTTGAGCTGCTGCGTCAAAGTGCCTAACCAGTTCCCCTGCTCATCACCTGACTGACACATAGTCGTTCTTGCATGGGTTGGGCTGTCAGGTGACAAAAACAGTTACAACGCAGTAACAACATCAGGGTTACCAGGATGCTGATAAATTAAAGACCACAAGCCGGGCCCGGTCTTGCTAAGAGATTGCACAACTCATCTTGTGATCTTGATTCATCCGCAATTAGTCTTTCCGCATGTTAGGTTTCCTAATTCAACATTATATCTGCTCTCTTCACTGAGGGGTAGAAACGTCTTACTGACAAGACTGTAGAAAGTGAAATAATCCAGCAGTAAATTCCCTTCATACCTGCAAAGTTAATGCTCAACTCTTTACCTATTTTACAGATAATTCTGCTTCTGAGTCACATAAGATATCGGGCCAGCTCCTTCAGCACTTACAAATCATGTCAAGCCACAGTGCGAGCTATATGACATTCAGAGGGTACAACAGGCTTGAACTCTTGTCTGTGTACAATGGACACAGCCAGTCTTGCTTATGTGCACACTCACTGGTTCTGTTCCATTGTGCCAGTGGGGAAAATGCTCGGCTTCCCTCTGGGAGTTTCCCCTTCCCGAATTTAGAGACTGTTGATGATCAACAACACAGTAGCTACCATCCAAGACACGCTACCCTAGAGTCTTAGAGTTTCTCTCAATCGTTTTGGCCCATTTTTCAAAACACTGTTAACATTCTCTAACTTGTAAGTGCAATTGTCACAACATTTTCGTTGCTCATCAAAACTCTATTGCATGTTTGCAATACCCAGAACATTTAGTTAACATTTCAGAACCTGGTTTTTGTGTCAGTTTATTGGCCAGTGTCACCAAAATGAAAAGTTGTTTCGTTATCATTTGAGCCTTACTGGTTAAAATGTATAGATACTTTTTCACCATGTTTGTCGCAAATTACATTATGATAGTGACTGCCACAAAAGCACATCCTCAAAAAAACCCCCCAAAACTTTGTACATCTTCACAGTAGGCTACTTAATGCCAGGGTCACACAACAAGATATTTTCGTTTGTTACTACTGTAAAATGTTCACTGTGTCAGATTAGGCAAATTATAAATTCTTGTGATGGCAAAGAGATATGACAGACTACATGTTGGTCCCCAATCAGTCATTGTTTACAGTTCATTACATGAGGGATGTCATCAGGAAGGAAGCGCTCGCCACTGACTAAACAAAAAATCAAACATGCTAGTCTTTCTGTTCCAGATGTGGTGTCGGTTGTCGTCGATTATTGATTGTTTCCAAGTCCACCCGACGCCCTACATCTTAGCAGTCGGGCTATTATCGGGCTGATTTCATGTCATATGACCCTGGCATGAAACTTCATGTAAGTTCATATTCATGAACATCCTGTCGGTCTTGTTGGTCTGGCCAGAGATTTTCATCAATATCACATCTGACCTGGAAGGTCTTTAGCCAGTTCACTGTGGCAGACATCACAAACACTCCAATGTCATAGATATTTATTTCATGTACATGTATGACAGATTTTGGTGATTAAATGGATCATTTTGGCGTGTGATGCTAAAATGATGAAAGAATGTTTATTAGCTGTGAAGAGTTTAACAATTTCACTGAGAATCAACTGGTCAGTTTTGATCAGTGAGCCTTTTCAAGTGATTTTTGTACAAATTTGCAGAGAATTGTACTGACTCTTTTGCACACATGTACTGAAACAATGCAATTTGCTTGAATGAATGAGAAATTCAAATTTGTTGTGAATGACAAACTAACTGCTCAGAGATTTGAGCTTAATGTTTTTAAAAAATGCTTTTTTCATTTGAGAATTGAGCCAAAGCGAAGGAGAAAAACTACTATGTTGTATGTCTTGCATCTGGCATTCTGTTCTCCCTTTGCTGTCTGTGTGTTACTGTTTTGCAAAGGAAGCGTTGTTGCATCCTGTGCTTAACCCAGCTAAAGATGATTTTGATTGGTGCATTTTTGAAACACAAACAAGGCCGGATTACTTTTTTCCCCTAAAGCAAAATAATAATTGGTGCAGCCAGACCTTTTTCCAGTGCTGACGCAGCACTCTGGATATATGACATGATATATGAGACTAATCCATGTGTAATGCAGTCATGGAGAAGTTAGCCTACATAATGTACTTAGAGTATGACATACATACATATATGCTGATGTTGCACAACGTGTCTGAGAGAGCTGATCCACCCATTTAAGTGCAATGTTGTAAAGCTTGTAAGTCCTGTTTGCAGCAGCTGATCTCTGGGACCTCTCTGAATATAGGTTACCGTCTTTTTGTGTCGTTAAATACAAGTGCAGTTCTGTGTGAAATATAGGCCGAGATCTGTCGCAGAAAGTACAATAATATCTCTGCAACAGCGAGAAAATAACACGATGATGCTGAAATCAAATATGGTTTACTAATTAGGGTCTGCTTTTATTCGCAAAAAACCATTCCACTGGCGAGAAACCAGTGAAAGCAGAAAGATGTTTGGAATGCTTCAGGGACACAGTTTTTTTTTTTTTTTAAATTGTGGCTCTTTGGATATGAAGTAAAAAAAATCTTGAAGTATCCAAAGAAGGTTTGATACAGCTAACAATTATTTATATTAATGTTTTTTCTAGATCAGTAAGTTTTAATAAATATCAGTATTATGAATGAAGATTGTCCATCACCTGTAAGAGCCTGAGGGAACATCACCTGATTGTTTGTTTTGTTCGATTGATGTGCTACAATTAAAAGATGAAGCAAATCCCACACATGGATATGACGGGAGAAAGTTTTATATACTTAATTTGCTTAATAAATGACTTTAACAGTAAGTGATAACCAAAATAGTTGTTTACTAACTGACCAACCCTGTTTCAGGACTGCTGCCCTGGGCATTTTATAAAATATGTGAAAGGTTGTGTATTCTAGTTGGCTAACCTAACAAAGGCTTCCTTGACCATAAAACCTGAATGTAATTGCCACTAATCCCTGTTTTATTGCAGTGATATTGTGTGAGACTGATTACAGTGTCACCATGGATGAAACTATTGCCTTCGCCAAATTAATTAAGCTAAGCTTTTATTCAGCTGTGACTGAAACCAAATCATTGCATTTGTTGAATTTAAAGGAAGCGGACCGCTGACAGAAAATCAGTGTTCTGACGTGAAAAGAAAAGAATGGGGAAGTGGAGAGAGTGTCTTTATATGGGTGTCATGTGCGTGAAAACGAGAATAGACACTTCCAGGTTGGCAGAGAAAAGCGCTTTGTCTGTACGGCTGTTACAAGGAACATTAGGATTCCCGTTGTCATTATTTGCCCCATGCACTCTGTTACTGCCGTTGTGGAGGAAGTTCATCTTGCTGTTGAACTTAATCACTCTATAATGACGGATGTTTCTGTTATCATCCACACCATCAACAATTCTAACACTATCACCACAAACTACATCCTCTAAAATGATCACATGCTTGAATTGATCCACCCATAAAACTTAACATTTGAACCTTCGTAAAGGAGGAGTTTAATGTACAACTGTTCTGTTACACTGTTTAGTTTTAGGTTTTCCCTAAAAAACTGTCATCTAAAAGTTGACTCTTTGAAATGATGCTTAAATGTTTGGAAACGTCTACATAGAGTTCAGTGAGCAACAGTCTTTGTTGTCAATGATTCAGGAGCTTTAACTACTTCATATTTTAGAGCTCTAGCCTCTCAAATGTGTAGTTTGCTGTTTTGTTCTTTTTTGTAACTTGGTTGAACATCTTTGGGTTTTTTTTATTCATTTTCATGTTCATTTTTAATTTATTTATTTGCCCCATAAAATCAAGGATGCATAGCAATATGAAAAAAACAACAGCAAAAAAAGCAGGTCCTGGAGAGGTTTGAAACCCGGGTTGTAAGAGAGTATACTATTGTGTATGCAATAACATAAATGTGAGAAAAACAAATTTTAAGAGCGCGCGTGTGTAAGTGTGAGTGTGAATGTGAGTGATTGTGTGTGTAACTAGTCTCGGGTGGCTTGATTTATCAGACTGACTCATAAACTTTGCTTAAAATTGCTAATGGATGATGATGCATTCGCTATATGGAGGTAAGCATTCCAGGGTAAGGGACCTCTCTAAGTAACTGAGAATTTACTATGTGTGGTACGGCAGAAAGGAGGATGAAAGAGCAGAAAATCTTTTTTGTATGAATGGATTTGGGAATTGGCCTTAAAAATGCTGGTCAGATTCAAAAGTGGAGAAAAACACGACTCATCTAGAACAGGGGCTCGGTTTGGGTGCTGGAGCTATGGAGCATCAAACCATAACAGAAAAAAAGCTTTTTTTCTGTTTTGAACTGTCGATCGGATAAAACAAGATTTTTTTAAAAAGACGTTTCTTTAGTCTCTGTCAAATAATGTTGGGCATTTTCACCATGTTTCTTCATTTTAAAGACTAAACATGAAAAATACTTTGACACATCTATTTCACACGACAGGTGCGTAGGAGGGCAATGTGTCCATTAAAAGCTTTCAGTTTAACTCCTGCACCCTGTCTAACTTGCAAAAAGAAACATTTATGGCAACCTTTCGGTACTAGACCTTCATCAGGCAAAAACTTCTTTTTGCAAGTTCGACAGTGTGCAGGAGTTTTATTTAAACATAAAACATATATTCAAAAATGAGTTATTTTACAGCTTCCCTTTACATTGTGCTATCATCTGTCTTCCAGGTTTGCGGTCGTCCCTCCTCCTGTCTTCGTTTTTCATGCTGCTAGGAGCGGCTCTGAGGAGCATCCCGCTGACTGACCAGCAACTACGACGATGGTAAGGCTGTTTTGAAAACAAGCCTAGGCAAACCTAGTTAAGCTTGACCCAGATACATGCCAGAGGGGGTATACACTGATGAATTACGATTAATGTACACAGCTGTCATTGTACCACATCTTACACAGACATTTTACTATTAATTACTGCAGCAACAACACAAAGTCAGTAGGGTAAAACTAACCTGTCTCACGATGGTCAGCTCACAATTTACTTCAAAGATTAAAGAGGCTGCTCACTGCAATATCACTCTGCATACGGAAACATTTAGATTTTTTGAGAGGCTCAAATGTCTTTAAGAGTGTCGTAACATTGGCTTGTTGGTCTGTCGGAGCTTCGGGCTCGGCTGCTTTTATGTTGCGTATCTTTTTTGTGTAAGTTAAACAGTTGAACTTTTACTGACTTGTCTAAAAGGATTCTTGTTTGACTGTAGGTTCTTCTTGAAACAAAGATTTAATTGAGGAAAAACACGGCATTCTTCTCTGTCTGAGGAATTTTTAATATAAAACAATAATGATTAATCAATAATTGATCATTAATTTCTTGATGATCAATCAAGATTTTTTTTTTCAAATGCTCATCCTTAATTGCAGCAAATTTCTATACCAATGTTATTTGGATAAACTATTTGAAGCAGAGGCTACTCTAGTTCCAGCACACTGAGGTAGGCTACGATTAGAAGACATCCCGTAAATCCTGTTTAATGTCAGAAGCTTCATTCTTGTTCATAACATCCCACTCATAGTGTCCATTAGTTAGGGTTTTATTTTGAAAATGACCTGAAGTTTTTTTTTCTCACCATGGCTAGCTAAATAAAATCTCAGAAAACATTGGAGAAAGTTTCAAAACCAGCATTATTTTAACAAACTGACCACATATTAAGAATCTACATGATCACTCTCTGGCCTGAGAAGTTTTAAAAAATTTTAAAAAGTGATGTATTTACAGTCCTAGAGCAACAAGTTCAACTGCCTTAGCCTTAATCTGCAGCCACTGTTCAACACTCACGCATGTTGATCTCCCCAACAATGAGGAGTCAGTCACCCAGGCAGACAGTGAGCCCCTGAGACATTTGTAGACCGGCACCCCCCGGGTCTGACAAAAATGATGGTACCAGATGGTTCTGTTGGGTATGTGTGATGACTCTCCTTTGAAGGGTTTTGCAAAGAATGACTCATGATCCTTAGTAAAGTCATAAGCCCTCCATAATTTCCATTGTATGATATATTTGGAGAATTTCTCTAAACATCTGCCATGACCAGTTTATGACCAACTAGAGCTACTTTCCCATGTTGGGAGGTCTCCTTGTCTTGTGATGTTACGATAAAATTGTGACAGTAAATTGGACATCTTTGTGTTTTGGAGTGTTTAAATTGGATAAAACTAAAGTCCTTCTAGGGAAGTCCTGCCATTCAGCGGCCATCTTGGCGAAACTTACAGCAGCTATTTCAGCAAACAAGATCAGGCCCTTAACTAAATGAAAAGGGAGAGAGTTCAGCTTTACTTTAATGGTTATTAGAGACATATTTGCATGTGTAAAATCGCCTGACAAATCAAATAAAAACCCTCAAAAAGTCAGCTAATTTTGCCCCAAAATAACTTTTAAAACACTTTCTCAAACTTCCTTAAACTTCTTCCACTGGTTTTTACCTCTAGTATGCATAAATTAAGTGTCAATACACCAATTTTCTTTACAGCTCTGCACAGAAGACCAACATACTATGTTTCCCGTTCAGCTGTTGTAAAGCAGATGATTGGCTTTAAGGGAGACGGGGCGGGATATGTGTCATACGAGTGTGATCGTGTCAAAGACTTTTCTGTCCAAAGTTCTTTATGTGGTTTGTCACCTCTGTTATAATGTCTCTAATAAATATGTCACCTTAGGCTCTGGGAAAAAAGTTAATTAATGAATGAATGAATTAGATAATTGGCAGGTCAGTTGATACAGACAACCTTTACATGTTCGCTTTGACAATGCTTGCATGTTGATGTCTAACTTTAACGTGAACAATTTCAGTTGTGTTCACCAGCTTAGTTTAGCATGTTAGCAGGCTAATATACTGTATTCCAATTAGCTCTGAAGACAAAATACAGCTGAGACCAACAGGAATGTCATTAGGTATCTGGTCATAGTACAAAATATGGAACAGACTAAGATTTTGAAAAAAACACAATGTTTCAAAGAAAAAGACATAATATGCAGGAATATGTTTCTGTTTGCAAACACAACATCTGAAAAACAACAACTGATAGATAAGCGTTGGTCCAGCAAGCTGGACAATAAATGAAAAGAGAGGCCTTGTCTAGAACAAAACAGTAATTCAGAGAATAAGAACTTAATTTTTTTCTGATTGTTGGACAACAGTTATGTATTGTAGGAGCTATAAATACACCCACAACTCTGAAAAGCACATTACTGTACGTACAACAGTGAAAAGCTTTTGTATTTCAGTCCGTGGAGTGAAGCTGTAAAAACAATATAGGTGTGGACTTTAGGCAACGTTCAAGCACTAATCAGTTTAACAAAAGGTATGAGGAAATGATTTTCATGGAGTTCAGAGAGGAAGAAGGGCGTTGAAAAGCACTGGGTGTTTACACAGATAATTATTTTATCATTACATTATTTATGCATTTTCTTTTGTTGTATATGTATGTGCATATTTAGTTACAAAGATTCATGCACATGGGAGTGTGTATGTAGATGTAGTTGTATGTTGCTGAAATGTATGTATATATGTGCATGTGTTCATATGTATACAAAAATTTTACATTTTCATGAATGTGTATCAAGTGGACAATAGGTCTAAATATTAGATTATAATAAGGTTTAAAAATGGAAGTCAATATATGGTTATTAGTTGTTAATTACTGAGTTGTGAAAAGGGGGTAGGGCTAAATAGGTTTATACTTGGACATTGAACTTTCGACATGTTGAATTGTGTAAATATTTAGTTTGGTTTATTTATTTTGAAAATGTTTTTCTCTCTCTCTCTCTGTCACATGTTCTCTCATAATGCTGGATTTTGAAAGTAGCCAAAGCGCACATTTCATCCACTCCGCTGTTTGCCTCTCTGCTTTGTGTTGTGTGTGTGTGTGTGTGTATGACACACACAGACCTGTATCTCATGACTGAGAGGCAAGACAATATTGTAACCTGATAGCTACATTTTTATAAAGTAACTTGTGCTTTTATTAGCTGAGGGTTACGCATCCACTGCCCAAAGCTGACGAAAAGAAAAAGAAAAAACAAACACCGTACAGTTCTTGGGAGTCACAAGTGATAAATCAGAGAAGGGTATATAGATTGTTTTAATCGGAAAATCTTGCGTATTATTCTTAGGAGATACAGATATTTAATGGCAATAAATCCAATAATTGATGAGACATTTTAGTTGACCAACAGACATACTGACATCGGCATCCATAAGACATGGTTAAAAAGCAAAAGCACCAGGATGAACATGAGTACAACATGCACTGATGACTGTTAGTGTGACTTGTAAGGTTGTTATGTTGTATTGAGTGGTATTGATTCCAGTCAAGGTCCTTTTTCCTGTCTTCAGCGAGGAGACCTGTAACTGAATAGAGGGACAGCCAGGAAGCATTTGGCTGCCAGAAAAACAGGGCTCTGACGGACAGCTCAATACTTTGCGGATCCTATGCTTCGTTTTTTGTGTCCTTGCTGTCAGTTTGGTCCCTTATCAGACAGCACTGAAAGACAGGCTATCACTGCAAAACATTAAAGGATTTCATTCCTCCCACTGTTTTATTCTCCGTTTTACTCATGAGCTCAGTGTTCCTCCTTTAGAAAGTGCAAGAGTTCAGGGAAGGTAATTTTAATTATAATTTGCCTTTTAAAAATGTAATTTTATTGAATATTTCGAAATGGTAATCTTACTAATGATTCCTATTGGGTCCCACAATGAGGCAGTATATCATTTAGTATAAGGAAACTGTATTTTAACAGAATGAGTCCCATATCGTGTTCGCTCCCGGGTTTGAGGATTTTTAAGTAATTTTGTCTATCTCTGTGTGCGTGTGTGTGTGTGTGTCTGTCTCATGAGTATGTAACAAGAAAGCCGTCAATGGAATGAACAGTTAATGGTACAGTGATTAAGGCTACATATAAGGAACATTAAAAAAAACTTCCACTAAGAATATAAGAAAGAACAAGTGATAATATAATGATTTCCTCCTGATAATGCCAGTGATAAATAAGAGAATCTAAAGTTTTGCTTTCTTGAATAACTGCCTCTCCATGTAGTTGTAGCATTCTGTATTTGTACAGTTCTAGCAGTCCTTAATAGCTTTAAGTGGACTCTCCATAGACATGAGTCCACATCTACATACTCATACCAACATGTGGAATAATCATGTTTGGCACGTGGTAAGGGTGTCTTATCTCAGGCTTTTGAACTTCTATAGATCACTGTGTTGCATAGGGGCGCACTGTGGTCTGGTCAAAGCAATACACTCACTATGTCTGCTAGAGTTTTTTAAAGGGCATCACAGCACTAATCAAACTGGCCAAATGTAATCTAAGTTTATTACCTCCTCTTAAAATATTTGGACCTACTTTAAAAAACAAACAAAAAACCTTTTTTTGTTGTTTTAAATATGTAATAATTAATTAGCATTTTAATGCATTTACTTTTGCCAGTTGGCAACTCCATTCCCTTTTGATTCCCGACCTTAAAGCTGAGGTAGGCAACGTCTGGAACTCAGGCTAGCTATAGCATGAGACTTCTAAGGAAGCAACTCTCTACACCCTCCCCTCCCTGTTTTTGCTCCGGCTCACGTTTTATCTCATTTGCTGTCGCTCTCTCTTTTAAGGCCAGATTATGCCAAAGACTCACAATGAGACGAAAAGGTTACAAGGAAAGTTGCAGCAGCGTTAACTGGTCCGTCTCAGCCTGACTGTGTCGCCGGCGACTCAGCTTGTCAAGTCACGAGAGGCCAGTTTTAGAATGTAAGGCACGTCTCGTGTTTCAGCAGCCAATCGGCTCATAGTGACGTCAGCTGTCGCTAAGAAGCGCAGCGTAGAGCAGCCTGAAGGAACATGTGTTCCCTGAAACGACCCTTATTGGCCGAAAATACCCCTAGACAGTCTGAATACGGAGCTGAGTAAAGGAGAGGTACAAAAGTCTAGTGTTGTTTCAGACCACCTGAATTACAATATGCTGACAGATTGTTATGGAATTTTTCTGCAGTGACACCAACGATAAACTGTCCCTCCCAGCCTTAAATTGAAAAACATGCTCTACTTGTTTGGAGACACCTAAATTAGGCAAGTCTGTTTTTCATCAAACCGACAATCATATACCTCAGCATTACAGAAGCATCAGTCCAGTGTAGAGACAAGAACCTCTGACATGCATTCAGTCTCACTCCTGCTGATGTACAGTATCAGTTCTTGATATCTGCACAGAGTGCACAGAGGTCAAGCTACAGTATGAAGCGTGGGTCAGAGCTGTGCTGTTTCCCTATTGGATGACAGGGACAACCTATCACAGCCATTACATTCAGCTCTTCAGATTTGATTTTCCAAGTGGAAATTAAGATTGTATGGTGAAAGCCAAGATAAATGTTAGCTTTGACACAGTTCAGCCTGATTTGCATATTATATGTCATAGGTCACAGCTCTTGAAGCCGTGCTTAAATGGATGACAGGGTGGATTATCACAGTGAAGTACAGAGGCTGATAGAATCATGTAGCTCCCTGGATCACCTGTAGATGTCACTCTTAACTTTGCAGTAGTGAAGATAATACATCAGAGTGTGAGGGCTTTGTTTGCTGTGTGTGTTGGCTCTCATAAATAGGATATGATGTTTATACCATCAGTATGGGCTGAGATGATGATTGAGATGACCCGAGAGACAGGGAGGCGACTAACTTCAAGTCCAGCTGGCTTCAGACTTTTGAATTTTGGAGTTCAAGGGCATTGCAGGAGCGATCAAACACAGCGTTTGGGTTTCCTGCTCCCCTGTTCAGCAGACAAGTGACGACAGTTATCAGGTTTAGAAGTTCCCTTGACATTAGCACCCTGCAGAACTGCGTTTGTTCCACACACGTTTCATGTTTGATAGGTGATTACTTTGTTTTCTTCTTATGGTATCCTCATGAGCATACCACCTCTTTGTTTCGACTTCTTAAGATCCTTCTAAGGGAATCAAAGGCAATTGTGAACTTGTGAGCAGTGGATGTTTCTCTGTTTTATATCCATTATCATCTGAGTAGTTGCTCAGTCAAATTTTAAAGAGAACTGGGTGTTTGTTTTGTTGAGTTTGGACATGCCGAGAAAAAGCACTGTTGCATCAGTGGTCACTGATTAGACTTTGCTGTGATTAGGGCTGCTGCCAAATCTGCGACATAATTTTTTTTTACCTCCATCATTCTCTTGTGTTGCCATGCACTGTTTTCTCTCCCCCTTTAAATCCCCCCGTCTGTCTCTCTCATGCATTTTAATACAGACCAGCTGTGTGATTAGTAAGTGCCAATCAGTTAGATCTCAGACTCACTCAGACACAGTCTGATTGGCCATCAGAACACATTGTGGGTCCCGCAGCAGGCTGTCCTATTACCGTGACGGTTGCTGTGGTGTCATTTTCCAGACAGAATTGGCTCGGCCTTTGTGCGATGGCAGAATTGGGTCTGCTAGCCCCGGCGGTCCACAAGCAGTGGGATGATTTCACCATAGTGCTGCCTTCTTTGTCTCCTTTTCGATCAGATTCCAGCTGACAGGGTTCATCAATACTTATGAACTTAATCATTTCGTTAAAAAAAGAAGCTGGTCCCTTTCCTTCACGCGCCACAGTGAGGCTGCCCCATGTGAACCCTCATCCTCATGTTACTCACCATCCATCCTCATCACCTGTCACATTAAAGGCAATTTTCCTGGTCACATCAATCCTGAGAGCGTACAGCCAGCGAGGCTGGCTACTGAACTTCTATTACTTCTAAAGTTGGACCAAACTTTGTAATTCAAAGTTTAAAAAGCTGTGAAGGACTGAAAGCTGTCATCTACGTAGTCAGCTCGTTAGTTATGTTTATTTATTCAGAAATGTCCTTTTTGTCACTTGTTTTGTTGGAGTGCTTGTTAACAATCAAAAAGGAAAAATGTGTCAGCAAAATTACAAATGTCATTTAGTCATTTAGGTTTTTGTATATTTATGCCGATGATTTAATTCAAATGATGCCCAGTCTTCATATGAAGTCACACTCGGTCACAGTCATTGTGTTAAATGACGCCATGTGTCTTTGTTTCTTTAATTATCATTTCCTGGACAAACTGGATTTGAGTTTGGGGTTGAAATAATCCTCGTGTCTGATGAGAAGATACAGTACAGCAGGTGGACCAGTCTGTTATCTGGACCCGTCCCAGGCCTAAATGAGACTGTTATCACAGTGTGTTCCAAAACCTAAGAGGCACAGTGACGATTTGTGCCAGTTGGTTGTCGAAGCAGCACGTGCCACTTATACCAACTATAATCAATGGTTCTGTGTGCCATGTAAACAGTATACTATGTGTTTTCATGGCACCGTAAAAAATAAATAGAGACATATTTAGTATGGCTTGTTGTGCCTGAAGCCAAATAGAAAAATGTAGCCTACCTGCTCAGCCAGCACTTAAAATCTGTACAAAGGTTACTTAAACTTACAGCATCTGTATTATCTGTACAGCTGGTATTTAATCACCAGATAGACTTTTTCTGCCTGCTATGCTTTTAGGTGGGTTTCTCTGTACTCACTGTTAAGAAACAAGTGACACACCAGCCAAGCCAATTGGAGCGCTGCCACAGAAGTTATTTAGTTAGTAGTTTTTTTACACCTTTGTAAAAATGCATGACTTTTTCTAGTGTGTGTGTCTACAATGTTTTGGACCTAGAAATGATAAAAACATTCACTTTAACGCTGAAAGTCTGTCCAGTCCTGCTTTATTCACACTCAAAAAATTGATCTGAAATCAGTAAGTGAAGGATTGGACTGATAAGAAGAACTGATATTGCCATTTTTATCAGTAAAATCTTATCAGCTTTCATCCCTAATAAACAGTGAGCAACATACAGAGGAAACTACAAAGAGATGAATAAAAGGTTTGAGAATTTCAGGAGGTGCTGGTGCGTAGGATGTCTGAGACGTGGCGAGGAGATTTACGGCGAACAAACTATTCTCCAATCAATCTGTCACTGACTGCTGCACTTTGTATTCGACCATGACACATTTATCTGTGCATCTCCTGAGGCTGTGGACAGCAAAGTTAAAAAGAGTTGGAGGGCGGAGAAGTGTAAGCACACTCAAGAGTCAAACAACCCGGTTTATGCCTGCTTTAAGTCTGAAGATATTTTCTTCAGTAAATGTGAGGCAGGTAGTAAACCTCAAGAGTATTAAACAAAAAAAAAAGAAAAACTGTCAGGATCCAAAAATGTATTTTATTCACCAAGTCCTGACACAGTCAAATGTCATTATAACTGATACATAATTTTTCCTAATAAAACTGCTTTAGAAAATATTGAGCACTTGTCATACACTCTTAGATCTGAAGATTCAAATGAACTTCACCTTCCTAATAGGTGATATATGTCATCCACATTAGTTCTAACAAGATCCCTAAAAAGTGTGAAAGTTGACTAAATTTACAGTCAGTTTTCTCCTTCCTCTCACTTATGTTGAATAAAAATCAGCAGGACTCTGGCTGTCAAATTTACACTCTAAAGGCTAATAGCATATTTTTGTACACCATAAACTCAGAATTAGCCCTGAATCTCTACTTGTCCTCTTTCCCTTCTTTTTTTCATTTTCTCTCTCAGCCACCTCTCCTGTCTTTGTGTTCTCCCTGTCTCCCTGTAGAGTTGTCTCTGACTGCTCTAAATGAATGGTGTCTTTACTGAGCTGACAGACAATCAGCCTTGTGTGGTCTCAGTTAGAAAGTCCTGGAGGGGGAGGATGGTGCTGAGGGGTCTGGTGGAATCAGGGGACACCTCAGAGTACATTGTCGCTCATTATTTAATAAGATATTCCTAACAAATGCATAATTTTTTCCTATCTTAAACATTCGTGTAAGGCTTATCACTGCGCCCATTTTTAATTGTCGGTGTAGATCTGATACATTGTATTAGAAACAAGACCCTCATAAATAAAATGTGTGTGTTTCCACAGTTTCTGAAATAGATCTTATATAGATTCTACCAAACAAAGGTCATAGACAATGACAATGACAATGACATACACCAAAATGTCTTTGAGAACAAGTTTTTTATCTTTTTCATCATTTTGATTTATTGAAATTACTTTCTGAAACTCATTTCTAAAGCACACAGTGACTGAATCTTTTAGAGACAGGCAAAGCCTCATTATAACAGCTGGATTTGCCAAGTGTGGTTTATTGTCAGACTTAAATCAGCCGGATTAACTTAAACTCACAACATTAAACATAACTGAAATTAAAAATGCATTAAAATGACTTAAATGACTATTTCTTTGTATATATTTTGTTGAATCGTGTATTTGCATCATCCCAAATCTTTCCAGTTAAGTCGGTAATTTTATTCAAGGTAACACTGCTTTTCATTTTATTTCTGCCTGTTGCTAACTTTTGAGGTACCACCAGTTCGCGACAGAGGAAGGAAGTTGGCAAATGTAACTAAATGTAACATGAATGAAACTTGAATGCATTACCTTTGATCTGCAGTGGTGCCTGTTTAACAATAAAATACACAAACCCCATGATTCCATACTATGTCATGACATCATCAAACTGCCTCTCTTTATTGTTTTGATTGGGAGACCCCTAGTGTCAGAAATTGCTTTTTGTGTACTGTTTTAGGGCCTGGTCTGTCCATCAGCATGTGAAAGTCTATTTATTCTTTATATGACAGTTTAATTAGTCTCTATGTTGATGAAAACCCTTTCTTTAAAAGTGGGAACCCCGATTTTCATTACAAGATAATAGTTCTGGCTATTTGCTGTTCCAAACAAAATCCAAAGTGCAGCACAGATGTTTATGCCACATTGATCACACTGCTTTCTGCAACTGAAAGGTGTGAGATTTTTCTCTTTGTTGTTTTGCTGTTTTTACTGAAAAAATTGAGTTGTTTTCTGCTGTTTTTGTCACAGGTTGATACATGGAGGTCAGTTACTGAACGGTTTAGCAGGCCCCACCATAATGAGCGCCGGCCCTTTCCTCTCGACCACATGGTTCGCCCCCGACCAGAGAGCCACCGCAACGGCTGTGGCCTCACTCTTCAGCTACCTGGGAGGCGCTGCTTCGTTTGTAGTAGGACCTCTGATTGTGCCGGCCCCGAACGACACCCTGGCAGGAACCACAATGATGGCAGCGGTTTCCGACAGCTCCATCCGAGAAAAGATCCAGCTGGTTATGTATGCAGGTACTAACAGCAAGCAAGAAGCTCCGAGGGCATGAAGGATCAATAGCACATCATTTCAACATCATGTCTGCACTGTCAAGGGACAAAAATACAATCAGCCTAAGGGACTCCAGAATTTTGCGCTAACACCGAAAACCCAATTATAATCTTCATAACCACCACTCTGAAAAATAGATTGCTGGGACTGTTATGCTTAACTGATTCAGAAAATTAAAGCATGCTGAAAAGAGAAACATGCATGCTGTATTTGATTGAGCCTGTGGCTTTTGTTCAATTCAAGGGTAGTACTTTTATAAAATTATTTAAAACATTAAAGGACAAAGCTGACGCCTTTCATGAAGGAAAAGTTTTGGAGGTCGTCAAAGGAGGAAAGGACAAACATATGTCTTTTTAGTAGGCTTTTATGTTGATTCTAGGGATGGTTTAAGAGGACTTTTAGATGTCAGAGTAACCTCTCTCAAAATGTCAAATTGTTCTCTCTTATTTATGAAAGTAACATGTACTCTCTTTTATCTCTGTCTCTGTGCTCCGGCAGAGTTGGCTGTAATTGCAGTGCTTTTTGCGGCCGTCCTACTCTATTTCCCGTCACGCCCACCGATGCCTCCCAGTGTGGCCGCTGCAAGCCAGAGACTCAGTTACAGGAGTGGGATCTGCAGACTTCTTAGGTAAAGCAGACACTTGCAGCATATGCATGCAAGGTCATCTGAAAGATCAATACCATGTGACGTTTTGTTGAAAGCCGTTCTTTCAGTACATTATTCAGTATGCCTAACTCAATGGGTCCTTGATTCAACTCATGTGTAGACGTGTAAAGCAAGTGAAACCCTCAGTACTGTATTTAAAATTAGTTTCAGGTAGTGTTATTCTCTGACATTCAACTCTGAGAGCAGTCAAGAGCATATTTCTGTGGCACCTCCAATGCTCTCTAACCACCATATCCACAAATCCATTAGGTCTAGTTTGGTTTCTCATTTTCTGATGCAACACATGCGTCTTGTCTTAAAAAGTGAAAGTGACAGAATCTTGTGCTGGAGGAGGATATGGAATCTTAATGCAGCGGTCTGCCACTTACCATCTGCTCGGGTTGTTATCAAAGAAATGCCAGCCTTCCCCTTAGATTAATTACTCGGCTATAATATACTGGTCGCTGTTGGAAACCACATCATCCTGTACATCTGTACCATCAGGGTTAGTTGTTAATATATTCTCAAAACACTATCCATGCATGTGGTCGGAAAGAGAAACTGATTATTATAACAAGGTCCTGATAAGGGGTGGAAATTTAGAAATGAAATTTTGATATTGTGTAAAGAATACACATATCATAACATATTTTAAGTAATACAGATCCTCTTAAATCATTTACATTTTTTTTTCTGTCTTTTTAAGTCTTTCTGTTTTCGCTAGTGGCCTACTGATATATCGGTTTAATGATATTATCAGCCAATATTAGCTTATTGCACATATATTGATAATGGTGTTAATGTTCTCCAATATGCGCCGATGTTAAAACTGTTTTTTAAGGCCGGGAAAATGCTTGGGCCAGTGATTTAAAATGGTTTAATTATTAAGTTTGTCCAGCAGGAGGCAGTCTGATATCGGCCCCAAAAGTCCCATATCGGTCAGGCTCAGTTTTCACTTTCTTAAAGCAGGTGGCGGTAATGCATCTAACATTGGTTGCCACCCACTGTAGGGCTGAGAAATTCATTAAGACTTTTTGTCGTTTCTGTGAACTTTTGTACAGTTTTCAGACTTTCCTTTCACCTCCCTACACTGCTAACTAACTTGTTTGAGAGACAAAAGACAACATAAGCGAAGTTAAAGATGAGTTTTCCTAGCATTTAATTTCTTCAGTTGTCATTATCCTGAATTCTTTAGGCCACCTTCATCGTGTTGTGAAAACCTGATGTTGCTACAGCCCTAGTCCTGATTCTCAGTCTCAAGGCAATATAGGTATATCCTTCAGGAAACAGTGTTGCTGTAGGAGAGAGTGCTGCACCTTTTGCACAGCTTGTGGAGGAACGAGGCCTATGGTAGTGGCCAGGGATTAAAGGGCTGGAGAAGGGAGAGGAAAAGCTGTGGCAGCCTGGGAGTTGGCCTAGCTTTGCTGGCTACCCTTGGTCCCTCGCAGTGGAAATTTCTGCACTACATTGCCATGATTTCCACAGGCTTCTCACCAGCACAGACAGGCTTAGCTCCCAGTAAGAGCTCCCTCAGATATGACAGGGACCAAGCTGATATCAACCTAATGCATAGTTTTGGACCGACACACGCACACACACACACACACACACACACACACACACACACACACACACACACACACACACACACACACACACACACACACAGACTGGCCAACCTAACTAGGCCATTTAGCTGAGAGGGTTTCTGGTCCACTTGTGATAGGCAACCTTCCAGTGACCTGTTTGGATAGTGTGTTGTGTCTCTGACCAGCCTTTGAATTCTTCTGCTGGGACTGGACATGGAGCGGGTAAAGTGATGTATGAGTCTCTGTGTCTGTGCGTACTGTAAAAAAGACAGGGCAAAACAATTTTGTCAATGAAAACCTACGAAGGAGGTTGGACAAAGTAATGTTAACACTTCCGGAAAAAGGGATGCAACTTTATATTAAAAGTTGATCTAATAGCTGCATTCAGTGTAAAAGGGGGAGCTTGACAGTCTCAAAAACATGGCATTCCTTCAGAGCTTTTTTTTCCATGGTTTTGCAGCACATTCATTGTTTGATAAGTCTCATTGTATTTATCATTCCTTGCTTCCAGCATTAGAAGAGAGCTGTTCAACTTAAATGGCCTCATAAATCCACTGTTTACGTCCCGCTCAGTGACCAGCGTTAGAGTAGCTGATTAGCTAGTGAGAAAAATGGAACATCTAGCAGCTTAAATAGTCAGATATTTTTTCAGAGGGTTTGGTGAATATTGGTCAGGATTTATCAGGACAACAAATAAACGACTTCAGTAAAAGTTCTGTGCTACTGAGAGTTTGAAAAGGCAACTTTTCAACTTGAGAGAGTCTTGTTTTGTAGAACTTTGGGGAACCTGTGTTCACAAAAAACATTTTATGTAGCATTAAAGTACCTTAAATCACCACTGCAAGCTCTGCAACAAAAGTGGATTTTTTTAGGTTATACACTAGTTGTAAAGAATTTGGAGGAATTTGATTGGACCATTGAGAAGTGGGAGGTATCATCACAGACATAGAAGATTACAATGACACAACAAGCAATACAGAGTTAGAGGTTAACTTTAGTGCTGTCAGTGGATTCGAATATTTAATCATGACCAATCACATGATCTCCATAGTTAACTCGTGATTAATCGCAAATCAATTGCTCCTTTTTAAATTGTCAGTTCTAAATGTATCTTGAAAGGATATTTTTCAAGTTTTCAATACTTTCATTATCATGAGAGTGGAAAAAAAGCTTGCTTTATGCAAACATATGTTTATTATTATCGCAGCAATCCAAATCAAGGAAAAATACTGTGATATATATTTGACTGAGCACTCTGTGCTCAGAAACCTTCAATAGCTTATTTGCAAATTAGCCATGTGCTTTTTATGCAAATTAGCCATGCGCTACATGATGACTGCAGACAGAAACGCTGAAATGCCGGTCAGAATCATCATTACTGGATGGGAATATTAATGATGTTGGTGAGCAAACAAACTATTGAAATTATTTAGCTGTGAACTGTTGTGTTGGTGAAGCTGAACCTGCAGGACAAACTGTGATGGAGAGACGGTGAAGAAAAAGTAATGTCAAGTAGGTCGAAGTAATTAAGTGGTGTCTTAGTATATAACATGATTTGAGCTGTTGACCCTATTTTTAGCTCACTTTAACTTAATTGCAAACATCAGTTGTTCATTTTTGAGCTAGCAGGATTAGGGTTGGGTTTTATTAGGAAAAAATTAATTGCAATGTACTGGTGAATTGATTTTTTTCCCCAGTGTTGGAGAATAATTTCACTTGTCTATAGGTTAAGGGTCAATCTCTCTGTGTTTCTGTTAGATTACTGCAGGAGACAGTTATCTGTTTACTTTCTCTCTGAGGAACATGCCAAGGTCATGA
>JAQLOL010000005.1:4803816-4825641 GCA_029783665.1 Naso thynnoides | reverse complement strand
TATATATGTGTATGTATATGTGTGTGTGGTGTGTGTGTGTGTGTGTGTGTGTGTATACATCCTTAGTTAGGGTTGTATCTGTAGAAGGTGACAAAATGGCAACATTTTGCTGCTCTTGGAGTGACAGCAGGTGGTAGTCAGGTCGTCAGTTAGTCTGCCTCATACCTATCCAGTGATGTATCACTTCATCCATTCAGCCTGTTAGGGTCTGAACACTGGTTAATGATCTTCAGCTTGATGAGTGCTTCCAGCTGTTCACATCTGCTTCCACAGCAGCAGTCTAATTAGAATCCTCAATGTCTCTACGTGTGTTGTAAAGTTATCATTGTATTCTGATCACCGTGTGAGGGAATACTGAACAGCCCAAAGCCTGAGTATTGATGATCCCTCCCTCCCAAGTCATATTCACTTTAGCTTTGAAAGTTGTCATCTTGATGCATTGATCCCCAGCCAGGTCTGCCAAGGACAAATAGCACTTAGCTGATGACGCCAGCTTTGAGACTTTTTTTTTTTTTTTTTGTATTTCATCACCAGCAAGAAAGGGAAGGAAAAATATTCACTCACTCAGTAGCTAGTGTCTGCTTGCTTACATTTGGTTATCTAAATAAGCTCCTGGGTGAGAAAAAGGTGCGTGGATATTGATTTCCTCCTGTCGTGGCAAGGTTAACAAAAGGGATGCTGGGAGAAAAAGCAGGAGGAGGGGCTCCATCGTGGGACTTTTATGACTGTCCCTCCATATTCTCTCCAAGGCCACATAGCTTCATACTGGTTAGGACCAGACAGGCATGTAGCAGGGAGACAGGCTGTGTTTGTTTTGTATATGGAGTCAAAGTATTCTGAAATAAAAGTGATTCATTGTCTGAAGTACACCAGCATCAGGAAAGGGAAAGGCCGTGAATATGTTTACAGCAACAGTGTTTTCGCTCTGCAGGTTCTGCGTCTTGGGACAAGCTCCCGCAATAGTTTGCAACCTCAAAGACTGACTTTAAGCGTTTGTGTCTGAACTTACACTGTCTTTTTGTAGACCGTTTGAACCATAGTAGGGATGTTGGGGGGGGGGGGGTGTCCCTGCACAATACTGCTGAGGATGTAGCCTGCATTATAATGAACAAGGCAGAGAAAGAACAAACGGCAGAGTTAAACAGCGTCCATAAACAAGAAAGAGAAGAGCAGGGAATGAAACAAATCTATGAATCAGCTGCCTGCTCCGCCAGCCTCTCCTCATTTGTCAGATGCCCAGTGATTGTAATCATTTTGTTAGAATTGAGGAGGTGACACTTATTTACATGAGCAGGCCACCTCATTGGGTGAAGGTGATTAGTGTTGGTGTTCCAAGTGATTGTAATTGGCTTGCGTGTGATTGGAGAAGTGCCATTTGCTCTCAAGAGATAATATCTGTATGTTAATGGATACACATATATAAAAATGTGTATGGAGGTGTCTTTTTCTCCTGCTTTTCACAGTTCACTGTGTGCTAAGACATATTAGCAGACAACTTGTGTGAGACCACACCGCTCAAGATCTCTTATTGGCACTGTTTGATTTCTGTTAATGACTTGATTATGATGAGCGGAAAATGCAGTTTGCCTCTGTTGAAAAGATCAGTCTATGTATTAATTAGTCAATGGACGGAAAAGTAGTCAGTGACAATTTTTGATTTTTGTGATTGCACCTTAAATGATGGTAATCAACAAAAACCTGAAAATATTTAAAGTCACTTCCATGAAAGCCTCCCTCTACTTTCCAGAAGAACATTTGGCCGTGATACACAAACAGACTCAAAGAGTGAAAACACTAACAGCCATAATGTTGAAGCGGGTAATATAACATTTTTACTAGAACCCAACCGATATATCAGTTCGCAGGTAGAATCTGCTAATATTGGCCCATTGCAGCTATATCGGTATTGGCGTATATGTTCTTCAGTAAGTACTAATATTAAAACTGTTGGTCAAAAGTTGAGAAAATCCTTGGACAAGTAATTTTAAATGGTGTAACCACATAGTGTGTCCAGCAGAGGGCGGGCCATTATTTAACTGGTATTAAGTGAAGTGAAGTGTTGATTGCACTGATGTTTGGAATAAAGTTTGTTAGATATCCTGCCTCCAGCACGTATCTTTGTCACATGTATTTGATAACCACATTCAAAATATTATATTTAGAATATCGGCTGATTTATCGGACATTGGAATTTTCTTACTCCCTAATATCGGTATCAGCATCGGCCCCAAAAATCCCATATTCGCCAGGCCCTAATTTTTACCTCTTTAAATATGTCACATACTGTCAGAGGCGGCAGCACTTGTTGCTGCAGTGGCAGCATTCACTGCGGTGTTGGATCATTGGATTATTTTGGTTCAAAGTGTGTGATTGGCTATTTGTTAGTTCCTTTAGCAAATCAGCATAATTTGATATCAGTTAACGGATCAATTGAATTAACACACACACCATGCCCTTAGTATTTTGAATAATCATAGTCAACTTCTTAGCTTCTGACCATATTGTTCAGATTTAGGTGGCTGCTGCCTTCTGTGATATCTCCCAGTTTTTCCGTGGCAGCCCTGGCCGCTGTGCTCAGATAACTACTCGTCTCTCTGTCACTAATCTCTGCACTAGGATAGATCCTCTGTGACAGTAGCCTGTGTGAGATAAGTGTGTAAGTATGCGTGTGACATATCCTGTGAGCTAGTTGAAAGACCTGGAGCTGATGACAGAAGCCTCCAAACACCAGTGAACAGAAGGGAAGGACACATCCTCTAATGCTGCTTTCAGTGTTTTGTCTCAGGCCAGTGCTATTCAAATGCAAGTTGTCCTTGAAGGAGGCGTCATGCACATTAATCTAATTAGTGACGTTTTGTTTTTGGATTGTTGTGACGATGAAACCCAATAACTCTGCGGAGGATGTCCTCTAAGTGAGAATCAACTGTAAGCTCACCTGTGCAGTGGCTCTCAATCTAGACGTATAAAATATAAATTTCATTACATTTGCTTGTTTGTTATAATGAGAGACTTTAAGAACCCAAAACACTGTATGGTGAATGACTTGAAAGAGGGAATGCAGGATGTTGGTAGATGCTTCATCATGGTCATATGGAGATCTGTGCATTTAGTCATTGATTAGAGCAACTGCTGTATGTAAAGGTTGACATGCTGTGAACTTTGTATTGACCCCAGTTAAAATTGATTGAGTTATTTGAGAAGTAACAATCTTTTTACACAGAAAATAGTGATAGGTCCTGACCGAAGAAAATACATTAAGTCTGTTTTAAAGGAACATGAGTAAGTGGGTGTAGTACATAATTAAACCTTAAGGTAACAAAAGAACAACCCACTGTCTTTTCCAGAACTTTATGTCCAGCGTATTATTTAAGACGTCAGGACACATTGTGCGTCAGGTCTTGCTTAAACAAACAGGGTTTAAGAACTCATTCATATTCATATTTTGAGGAGACTCACCACACAAACAACTAGCTGTAAGACTTTTTGTTCAATATTAAATCTCAAATTTTTTTGTCCCCTTTAGTAACTTGCGCTTCCTGATGATCGCTCTGGCTTACGCAGTCCCCACAGGAGTGATTGCTGGCTGGACAGGGGTCCTCGACATGGTCCTTACGCCGGCCAAAGTCAACCAGGTAGGCAGCATACACGTATACACATATACAATCGTCACACACACACACATTCATGTATTAGGATTGAAGAAGGAAGCCAGTCAGTGAACATAGGTCACAAATAACATAGAATATTGTGACTATGGGCATTTTTATTGTACATATTCTGACAAAAATAGTTTCTGTAGAGGACCATTGCAAACACAGTTCCAACAAAGTGGTGCAATCCTTAGTCAGCACGACTATTTTGACTGTCTTTTGTCAAAATGTGCAGACAAGGTCAGCACTTACCCTACCCAACACTCCAGTTTCCAGCTTAGTTACACTTGAGATAATGTATTTTACATGTTGCAGCCTCACAGAGTAGTGGCTCATTTTGTATTTCTGCATACAAACGAAGCAACATGAGGGGCTCTTCATTCCATTTGCCAGGTTTGATTTTCCCATTTTGAAAACCACCACTGTGCCAGCAATTTGCAAAGCTTTTCACAAGTGTCCCCCAATCAGATGAACAATGCAGTGAATAGCTGGTAAGGTGTCTCTTCAGTCTCAAGGCTGCATGTTGAAATGCCTTTCAGATACACATAATGCCTGCTGAGAGAGGGGCCTCTTACTGCTCAGGTGATGCTTTCATGTGACACTTTGTGTTGGACTTGCTATTTAGCCATGTCTCACTGTTGGCTTGTTGTATAAAGTCGTAACATTACCAGGGTGTGTTGATATCTTTAGCTTTCCCAACAAAACCTATAACCAATTAACTGATTCCATTACTAACATGTCACAAAAGCATATGAACAAAGTTTACTTGGTTTAACTGCTATCATGCTACAGATGGTTATAAATTACCGCTTCACAATTCATCCTGCAAACATATGTGTTTAAATAAAATGGTTTTAAAGGCCAACAGAAACAGCATTTCGAGACTATGCAACTTAACTTCCGTACATAGAGGTTGTGGGGGGGGGGGGCAACCCCCTGTGCCAGCACCCACCTGTGCCAGCACCCCCACCCCCTTATCAACTTCAAGTGACAACTAACCAACCCTGACAATTGAAAGAAGGTCCACTTTTGATAATACGTGAGACCATGGGCATCTCTGAACCAATGGATTTAACATCATTACCCCCCCACATCTCACTTCTACCGTACAAGGACATGTTTTAAAACATGTTTTAAAAAGAGGAAAGTAAGTCAGCTAATAATCACTACTGGTAGTAATGGAATCAGTAATTAAGTTCATCCAAGCATTGGCTGTTCCCCTTATAACAGGAATTCCCTGTTTTGACAAATAAAAAGCCAAATGTTCCATTAATTATCAACCGCATGTTAAAATATCTTAGAATACAGGAAGTGATGCCTTCTCCGTTAAAAAATTTTCCGGGGGAGCACCCACAGACCCCCTGTTAAATTGTCCAGCCCACTTTTTTGTGCTTCTTCTGCTAAATACGAATGCAACACTGTTAGTGATTTGTCGTTTAAGGTTACAAATATTTAAATTCAATTTCCCATGATTTTGTAATGAATCTGTATTTTCCTAATAATAATGAGACCCTTTGTTGTGAACATTTAAATCTTACTTTCTAGGTTTGTTATAGCTAGCCCATATAAGTTAACAATTGTCTGAAATCAAAGCCTTGATAACCAGTGACGGTATCAGCCTCAGCACTGTTGCTCAGCGCTGCCCATGGTGTCCATTATGCATGTGCCATAACCACGAAAGTCACCTGACATTTTTTTAATAGAAAGAAAATGTGATTGCATTTTGATATTAAAAAACAAACAAACTAATTTCTTTATAATTTCTTTTCCTAATGTAGTTTAAAAAGTGTAAAATATGACCAAGGATGTAAACTAAAAGGATTAAAAAGACATGGATCATTTCACATGGACTAAAAGAAAATAAATTGTGTTCTTGTGTCTCTCACTTCCAAAACGAGTGCATACCCTAGCCAGATCAAGGTCTTGATAACCAGAAGCAGGGAAATGCAAAGTGCTGTCTTTATTCTAGAAATCACTACCGCTTAACACAAAAAAAGTTCCTTGTTGCTTCTTGTTGCTTTGCAGTTGATCATAAATACTGGAGATGCTGAGAGTCTCCTGTAATTACATGAGATGTGCCTTTCAGTGTAAAGCAAACAGTAAATCAGTAAAACAGACAGCTCAACTTTTCTGCAAAGTATTATGAACTTGGTCTTGCCATCTTATAAATACACTTTAAAATTGAAAAGTACCGTTCATCACTTCACAAAAAGTCATATTTCAAGGAACTGAATAATAAGAGGAAAATGATCATTCATCTTTTCTCTCTTTTCGGTTTACCACTCATTGAACCCACTAAGAGCTTCTGTTTATCTTTTGTGAAGGGCCCAATCAATCGCAATTCATCATTTGCATGCCTGCTTACCATCTTCAGTCTGAGACAGACCAAAGAGGAAGACGAGGGGGGCTGGAAGCATGGTGCAGGCTGGAGAAAAGGCTCTGTGTAGTTTACATCTTCTAGGTTTCGACACAACAGTATGTCAAAAGACAACAGGAGAATCCTTTCAAGGTTATCATCAGACAGGTGCTGCTTGAGACGAGATCACACAGAGGAGAACGGAGGATGAGATGCTCCTTGTCACACCTCTATCATTATACCTCAGTGAAGAGGTGGCAGAGTGCATACCAAATTGTTCTTGGATTTCATTTGTTCTCAAAAGATTTTTCTCTCTCTTATACATTTCTTTTATCCATGCTTGTTATGAAGATAAAAAGTGTGTTAAGAATGTAAGTGTGTTGCAGTGAAGGTAGCAATGTTACAGGATATCCCATGGGTGCGAAACTTTGAGCCTTAAAAAAAAAAAAAACAGATGGTGCATCTAAACATGGTGAAATGGAGGGGTATTAATGCAGCGGAAGACTTCTGAAGTGTTTCTTTTTCCTTCAAGCATGGAGATGTTTGTTTTTAAAGTCAAGTTGAACTGAGGAAAAGCAAATACTGCAACTTCTTCTTGTTTAAGCTCACTATGAATCTGCAGATCCAAAAGCTTTCTTTATTCTGTCAGGTTTCAGAAACGGCGCAGAAAGATGCTGTTAAGGAAGTGAAATGAGCATTTTAAGCAAACACAAGATGTTTTCTGTTTGCACCTTTTTCCTCTTTCTACCCCTGAACTCCCATGCAATTTCATAAATGTTTATTGCTCTTTTTTCACTTGCTCTTTCATTATTTTTCTCTCATCCCTAAAAAATGTTAGAGTCCGACTGTTTTTCGGATAATTTTAAGCATGCAGTGAGAGCCTCAGGCACAATGCACTGATAGCAAGAGAGCAATTTCATACTTTCTGTTAATTTCCTCATTTCCAGTAGTTTGCTTATTTAAATTCAAATGTGTGGTTTCATGCAGGTGTACTCACAAACAGATGTGTGGTGCATGTGCATGATGCATGCATTTTTTAATGCTACCAGTATAATTCTCTGTGTGTAGCGTCAGTCTATTGTGTTACAAAATCTATGTCCTGTTGGTGGTGACAATGCAGACCATATCCTGCTTCAAATGGGAAGGGTGCAAATACACTCATTTTTCACCTAAGTGCACCACTTAACATCCTGTCATGCCCCCCTAATTTGTGCTCACAGACCACATCGGGATCTGATGCATCCCACCTACATACCAGCTTCTAGGGATCGTGGTTTATTGCTGCTGCCTGTGCTGGTTGCAGGTTTCGTGCTACTTTTGAACAAAACCTTCTTTCTTTCCCTCTCATGTCCACATCTTCTCCCTCTCAGAGTGGCAGGTCTTGTGCTGTTTGCTCTCAACTCATTTCCAACAACGACCTCTGTATTGCAGATGTCAAAGCTGTTTTCTGTCTTCTCAGCTGCATATGTTTGACAGCTTTGTTGTCAATTCACCGTAGTCTGCTTCCAGATCCCGCTTCATCTCCTCTCACTTCTCTACCCTCTGCTCATCTTTGTCAGCATTTTTCTTTTAGCTGTTTCTGCAGGGCTCTTTGCCAGATATATAGATGCTCCTGTCATCTGTTTTTAGCCAGCCATGCAGTCTGATTGAGACGTGACCATGGCTGCTGTGGGGCAGATGTCATTTGATGAGACAAATGCCTCTGCCTACTGTCAAAGGCTGAATGGGAAAAACAAATGTGTGCCAATTCCGTAGAGAAAGATTCTAAAACTGCTGGAGTAGTGAAACATAGTAATGGCTTGAATAGTAATTGCTAAAGAAACTCAGCCTATACACACTATTCAAGCCACATTGTATGACAAAATCTGTTGCATCACCAAGGCGGCTCTCCGGTTACAGCAGTCATGTAGAGATTTTGGGTTTACTGCCCCGCCAATTCCTCTAGGATGTTAAGCAACTCGAGAGGGGCAGAGACGGATCAACTGACTGGGCTGAAAACATAGCAGAGCACTCAGTGCCAAACATAGCCAAGAGAACGTAATGTGAGCGCGCTGTGTGTTAAAACATAGAAACAGCATCTGTAATGTCACCCACAGGACTCTGAACTTACAATAACAACAACAACAAATGCAACAAACATAGGCTTCTGCTATACTGCTCCAGTCTTTTGTCCAGTATGTGGTGATAATACCATGAATCTACTCATTGAACATCATTAAATCAAAGAGAAAATTATGACACCAACAATGACGTTGAAAAGGGTGGTTGCCAGCGCTGGCTCAGTGTACACATATGTCACTTTTGTTCCTCTGGTGCTGCCAGAGTACCTAATCTGAGGTTGGAGCTATAAAAGTTTCTCAAAACATGTTTCAAGACCTGCAGCAGTTCACAGTTCCTGCAGTGCAATGGAATAAAACTGGAGGTTCTTAGAACCAAAGTCTTAGAACTTAGAAATCGTTTCAGCAGTCAGAGAATGCCTTTTGTAGCCTGGAGTAGAGTTCAACTTTTTGCCTTGTGCTTCAAAATATGTGAAAAATGTTTTTTAGCAAATGGGTTGAATCTTTGGCAAAGCTTATCTTCCGAGGCAGTTTAAGTCATACAAATGGGATTTCAGGAGTTTTCCCATCTGATCAAGATGTGCTTGGTGATCTAAAGAAGACCTGTGGTTATGTCCTTCTCGGTTCCTTGGGCTCCTGTGGAATGATTGGGTGTTGGGACGATTGCTACAAGTCCAGTAACCATTAATTCACCAGCTTGACAGCTTCGGCTGCATGTATTGTTGATTTCAGAAGAGTAGAGAGTGTAACAATGATGGTTTCCAGTTTGCATCGCAGCTTTTTGCTGATGATTTAGTTATGTTGGCTTCCACTTCTTGGCAGCCTTTAGCTGAGTATAAAGTTGTTTTGAATAAGAAACAGTACTTAAATCTCCAAGGCTACTATGCCAGGTGAATGTCCCCTTTGGGAGTCAGTCTGGGAATGAGTTGTTGCCCCAAGTATGGGAGTTCACTTCCATCCGGCTAGAGTATTTCCCAGGGAGCATAGAGCAGCAGAGGTAATGCCTGTCATTGTCTTAAGCCATGCTGGCCCAGTTGTTACTGCTTAGCTTGACAAAGAAATAAAAAACAACTTTTGTTAAAAAAAAAAAAAAAGGTCACTCTTCTTAGACAGACTCACACCTTGGTGGTTGCTTTGCCATACTTGTTTCAATTTGTGTCCAAGATTGTGCCTTTTTTTTTCTAAAGTCAGTCAATCAATCCTTTCTCAAGTTGCACGGTTTTGACAGCATAATTTCCACTGTTTTTGTACTCAGCAGGAGTTAGAGTGAGCTCAGGTCAAGAGCCGAAAGGATGATGAAAGTATCAATGGTCAGAGACTGAGGTGTGTAATTCTTGTTTTGGATCTGGTTTGGAATTGGGATTGTTCGAGTATCTTGTTAAAGTGCTGCACTCCTGAGGCTTGAGTGCCTGCTGTGTGAGCTTTGCTGAGGGAATGTGCTAGAATTGCAGACAGAAGGATTGCGTGCTGAGCTTAACACCATTTAATGAGTATGACTCAAAAAACAGGTGCCTTGCATCGCTCATTGGTCATATGAAATTGTTTTGTTAAGAGAAAGTAGTCAGTTTGAAATCACAGAAGTAGAATGCGGTCTGTGCTAAGGATAACGTCATTGATTACAGGCCTTAAATGGCTGATAACATGATTGAGAGAAAAAGAGGAAAAATAAACATGTTAATTTAATACAAGCCTTGAGCCCTGGCTTTTACTGCTGTAACACCAGTCATCTCCAGCTTATTGACACAATTGCAATATTGCTGACATGATTAAGCTTCAAATCTGAGAGTTCACCTCACCAAGCAGCCTCGGGCAATGCAAACAAGAGATGGGAAATGGAAGCTTTTAGTTTCTTACTGAAAGCTGGTGCACACACAACACTTAGAAGAGTGCAATTTAGATCAAATATAATGTCAGTTTGACATTCATCACTTACTGAGCCAGAATACATTTCACATTTAATAACTTTGATAGTCCACTTTTCTTCATTATAGAGTTTGCTGACAGGTTGCTGCAGAGTATGATTAAGCAAAAAGAGTCAGATCCTGCTTTAGAGTCTGGTCACTTGCTATCTCATCTTCCATATGGTTGGATTTGGTTGAATGTGAGTTATTGCTTCAGGAAGATTGATGGGAACCAAACACCTTCATTGGCACTTGGAAACGTTCTCGCCTGGGTGCCACACACTGATTTGCTTGTGTGTGTGTGAGTCTGTGTGTGCGTGCTGCACTTTCCCTCATATTCATTTTGCTCTACTCCCTTGGCCGTAACATTCTTCCTTTAAGGCCACGTGTATGCATCGGCCTTCATTTGTGTAAATTAGAAAGGACGACATTCTTACGCTCTCACACACATACACCCACAGCCGTTCTTGAAACAATGCTGCATGGCAATTTAGCAGACACAGTGACTGACAGCCCCCCGTAGACTTCAGGCACTTAGTGCCTGCTTTCTGTCTAGCTCTGTCCTCACAGTCATGGACTGCATTTTGCACACTGAATAACCTTTTCTTCTTTTCTTCTCTCTTGGCTTCCTCCATCCTCCGTTCTACCCATCATCCCTCCTTCTTCTCCAACACACAGGTGGACGCAGGTTGGATTGGTTTCTGGTAGACAGTTGGTGGATGTGTGTTTGGAGTGGCAATGGCAAGGTAAGCTGTGTTTTTTTTAAATAAATTGTGTGACTGTTATGTGGTGCAATCACTAAATATGGTTTTAGGGTGAAAAGGAAGTTGCAACGTAAGATTGTCTAAGCAAGTCTGAGACCCACATCTAGACTGCTGATGTGATACAGATTCTCTCCATAACTGGGCTGCATTTCTCTTACAAACTCTCATCAACCAAGGTAACTGCAGCCTTCTCGTCAATGTTTTTATGACTTTCTCATTGTTGACTATTGAATCTGGTTTGAGTTAACTTTGAAAGTGCCACAGTACCACATTTCCTGGTTCCACACATCTGAATTCACTCCCACATTTCAGATTTATTTTTATGTTTCAAATGAAAACAAAATGGTAATTCAGTCTGATTATCAGGCTAATACAACCCAGCTCGGCAAAAACTCGATGGACCTGGTGAAGCATCAAATTAGAAAAAAACCGCTCACTCTAACCTCTCATTTACATTCGCAGACCTTCTTTACAGCTGAATCTAACAAGTCTATAAGACAGATACTAGGCAGGCTACACTTTTTTTTGTCATTGTAAAATTCCTGGTGTCTATAAAAACTTTATTTTTTCTTTTTTTTCAGTCTTAGTGCTGACAAGTTGTGGACAATGTTGGGTTTTTTAATCAAAAACTAATGTATTACACATTATTTATCATTTTTTTAAGCATGATGAATTACTTAACCAAATTACTTGCTGTAGAAAGTAATTCTTTCTACTATTTGTCTCATTACTTTTGTGCCTTGTGATGAAAAACCCCTGAACTGCATTGTCACCTATTTAACAGTAAATAACACATTGTTACACCTCACATATCAGGACAACTACCTGTCCCCACAAGAAGGAAATATACAAGACTTTTCTTTAGAGCTCGAAAAAAAAAGGAAAAAAAAGTTGATGAAAACAAACCAGTAAAGATTTGTGGCAGAACAAGAGCAACAAAGCAGCTGCATGCCCTGAAGAATCAAGGAGGTCACAACACAGGCAGCAGGCTACCAACATAAAACATATACTGTTTATTATTATATATTGTTTTCTTTCTTTTTAACACCTCTGCAACTTCAGTACAAATGGAACAGTTGACAACCGGTCACCATCTGTTTCATTAACGATTTAATTTGTGGCCTAACAAGAAAAAAGTTTCCTTTAATTAAAGCATAGATATAATCAATTCATGTTCTTTTTAATTACCTTGCCTGTGCCTCTGTATGCATACTGTACATAGTGTACTTCAATGTATCCCCCTGACATGAGGAAAGCTGAACTATACATCCCAGTATGAAAGGTAACATCTCGTTTAAAGTATGATTGAGAGTTTATTTAAAGTAAAGGGAGGTCTCTCTCTTGCCCGCCCAATGTCATCCACTCTTTTTTAATAATCAAATAAAGCCAACGATCCTGTGATAGAGTGAGGCAAAAAGATGCTAATGCAGACACTTCACTTCCATGATGGATAGGGATCCGCACTACCAAGTTAAAATGTGGAGTCTGCAAAAGCAAGGGATGCATTCCTGCTCTGGCGGATATATGTTTATCGCAGGTGTGGCCCAATCAGCACTTCCAGGCAGGCCCACTATTTTCTTAAAACTGTAATCAGGGAAATGAGCCCATAACTCCCACTGTTAATCAATGAAGCTGTTTGCAGCACAAGATGAAAGTGTATGCAAACAGAGCTGTTGAATTATTGGTGCTGATTACATAGACTCTGAGTCAGTGGAGAGATTGATTAGTCTCTCTTTGGTGCATCGGTTACTAGTTGAGTGAAATTCAGCTTTAATAGTTGACGTTTGCTATGTGTGTTGGAATGTGCTAAATGTGGTTGGTATGTTGTTTGGGTATAAACTTATCTTAGTCTTTGATCACGCTGGTGAGTGGTGTTCAGTGGGTAGTTTAGACTCAGGGCATCAAGCAACACATGTTGGATTTTTAAGTGATGAAATCTTCGCTGATGAAAGTCTAACAAGCAAGATACCAATGAAGTATGTGAGGATTTATTGTCTTTTTTATGTGAAGCATGGTGCAATGTTGGTTTAAAAAGGTACCATGCAACCAATATGAAAAGTCAGAAATGTTCAGCGCTGCTGACTACCAAAGTAATTCTGGAAAGTATAATCCTCTGAGAGGGGCTTTGAAAATTGTCCAAGGAACATAATATAGATCCTGATCCTGCACTGAGTTCCTCCAAAGGTTCCTAGACCAAGGGGAAAGTTAGAGCTGGGGGGACTTAGGGTCATTTTCATTCGATTTCAGTAGCTGGCTGAAATTATGTGCATCAAGTATCAAATAGTAATTTGAAAGCAGGTAATAAATACTACGTGCTCTGCAGGCATTGACTAATTCCAGGTCTTGTGCTCAGAGATATCATTCATATCCAGTGATTGCAAATCTGACAAATTATAATGATACAAGTATTGGCAACACCATTACTCTGTGATATAGACTTTGAAAATGAAAATTGCAGAAAAATTCAAAGGCTTCATTTCATTTGTCATTAACCCAATTATTAACTGGGGAGGCTGGTTTCAAAAAGCTCTGTTCTTGTGTGAGAAAATGCCTTTTTCGTGTGGATGAAAAATCAAAACAGAAGCGTTTCTATCAAGCATCTGTATCTGTGTAATAATGCTATGCTAAGCTAATACCAGACAGAGGTCTTAACCTGATGTGATAAGTGGCTGCTGCTGGGTCACTCTCAGCAAGGAACAGACACTCTCATTAATTATGATCCGTCACTGGGCCGATAGCGTCTTTTTCACCTCTTTTCTCCAACTGGTGACGTCCCTTTGAGATGAGCGCCTAGATGCAATCCTCTGTGGGGACCTTTGATCAGAGGAAAGTTTTAGAACAGCACAAGCAGCGGACATGCATTTCTTGCCTCATCCTCTCTCTACTCCCTTAAAACTAAATTATGACTCTCTGCTTCTTTCTTCTCTCTCTTCATGAACTTGTGGCAATACGGCATCATTAGATACAATCCCAGGAAAGCTTGTGGTAATGAACTGAGCAGAGTGCAATCTTTGTCCCTTGTCTTACCCACAAGCTGCCCTTAAGATGTCAATGTCCATCTTCCTCAAACGGGCACAATACTGTGCCAGTGCTGAGCAAAGTTTGCTGTAGGGGATAGAAAAAATCTCTGTAAATGTTATCACGCTTTAGGTGTTAAAGTTTCACATTTTTAAGTGGCTCACTCTCCTGCAAAGCTGAATTTCTTGGGGGATTAGCACTTGCCCTTTGCTAAAAAAAACACTGGCTGCTCGCAAACATTTCATTGCCTGTGTCTTGCGGGTGGATAGTCAAATGGCAGGGAGGTTGATGCAGCAGGTTCAATTAGTAGCGGATGCCCCAAGGTGTGGCACGCGTCATGGAAACATTTGACAATCTGGCAGCTATCTAATTGTCTGGCCCTGACTAGATGACAGCCGCACGCTCTACGCTTTTTTGCACGGACTGAGGAGGGTGAAAGGAATAACTAACAAGCGTTCCTTGTTATCTTCCCATTACGAGCCTCAGGAAAAAGGAGGGGAGGGGGAGGGACGGGTAGGTGGTAGAAAACAGACCCAGGTTATTTTCCTTCACATCACAAAGGTCTTAACCAGACAAAACTGCAGGTTAATGAGATGAGATGGAGCAAACACAAATGACTATCAGCCCCTGCCTAATTTGTTTTGCCTGCAAACGGGGACAGTCTGTGATTGCATGCTGATCATCATATTATCCCGTCCACATCTATTTGGTTATTTACTGAATGTCTCTTACTAAAAACGTAGACAGGCCCAATAGATAACATCATGCTGTTGGTGATATTTCATTCTCTGCAGGCACTGGAGGAACAGAAAATGGAATCTGAGTCCACATGACTTCTACGATGTTATCTTTATGGCCAATAAATCCTGTTGGAGCAGTGTAAAAGATAGGCTTTTAATTCTGACATTACCTCAGCAGATGACATGACCCTCTTTACTCATTTAATAGTAAAGCTTTCAATTATACAGTATTACTGGAGACATACAAAGCTTTAAAGCAAAGTGCTCTCTTGTTCGATATTATTATTATTATTCGGTATTTCTTATTCTTTTCGGCATCCCCAGCTCTGGGACGCACTTTTGTTTCCACTAAGGATATAAATTTTCTAAAAGCTTGTGACATACCATTTTAACAAAAGGTGCTGTAATTTTTGAAAGCAGCCTGGCAAGGTAGTCAATAGACAAATGTCATATAGCAGAGCAGCTTTAAAGTCCAACTGAAATTTTAAAAATCTGGTTCTTTATATTTTTGGCTGGACCGCAGAAGCAAGCAACCCCGCATGTGTTTGTAGCTGAGTGAGTGAGTGAGGCGATCAAATTTCAGGATCGATCATACAGTCATTACTCTGTCCTCATTGGTTGTTGCCCTTTTATAATTAATGTATGCAAATGATCATTACATCACGAGGGGACGTTTCGCCTACTGTGGAGTGAGTGTGGAGCTAAGCGAGACAACCAAAGGCCACAAATGTCTCTCCAAGCTGTTAAATAGTCACATAAATGTTTTTATATTGTGTTGTGATTGAGGGTTTGACCCACCGTGCATTTTAATACGTCCCACTTTTCAATTGTCCAATCAAATTCCTCCCAACATTTTGTTGTGCCTATACATCCTGTTTTTGCTGGCAAGACGTCCCAGTAATGATACGGAAGTGACATGCTCTCGAAATGCCGTTTCAGGTGGCCTTTAAAAACAAATTTGTAGGGGAATATTTTTTAAGCAGAGTTGATTATGCACATTTGATGCTTCAGTGAGTATTTGTGGTGTCAGTATGTGGAATAAATGCAAAAATAAACTACAGTTGCCACATTCATGGTAAGCATGTGATATTTTCTAGAATGCAATCCTGTGACTTGCAAGGTCTTATAGAATCTGTTGCAGTAAGAAAAACACATGACATAATAATAGAATACTTATTTTGCTATTCACCCACTGAGAGCCATTGACTTTAAAAACCCAAACCTTGCACAGGTGTATTTGTTCAGTTCAAATCGTATCACATCTGGCTTATCTTCCCCATCAGTGACCAAGCTCTTTATCAAGTGGACTCAGGGACTATCAGAGTTAGTATAGGAAATAAGCTACTTATGCTGTTTCTGCCCAGAGGATCAGATTGGAATTGATACATAGGAGTTGTCTGTGATCCTCTCCGCAAAGAGATGAGGGCTTGACTAGATGCAGGCAGAGGATTTCATCCCTCTCTGGCAGTAGTGGCTGTTAAAGGGTTGTGGATGCCAGCCAGTCAGTGGCAGATGGGTGATGCTGATTTGTGGGGTGTAGCTGTGGGCAGAGAAACCAGACTGTGAAGTGACAATTGCCTGGCCCCTTGACTAGACTACCTTTTACAATGCTACCAGCTCATAAACATAAACAGAAATATGACAACTTTAGATCTGTTTTACAGAGAAGACTGACAGATGTTTTGTTACCCACACCCCGCTGTAAACTCTATCACAATGATCGGTAGTCCAAAAGTAGAAGTCTTGAATGTGGTTGATGTCCTGTGAACATAAACTGTGTTGATCCTGTGAATGACAGCTCATCAAATCCCAGGAGACACTGGTGTCGTCTAAAAATGTCACCCCAGCACGTTCCAAGTGGGGAAGTTCTCATTATGTGTCCAGAGGATGGGTTTCTTCCTCCGCTGGCCCTCAGCACGCTGACAGAACTTCAAAACCTAGCTGAACTAATCAGCCATTTCCCGCACTTCTTTTTATTCTCGCATAAAGTTCATTGTCAAGTTCAGCCCTCTTTTCTCAAGCATCTTGTCTGGGAGCAACAAAACAAAAGTAATTAGTGTCTGTCTTTGCTACGGGCTTCTGTAGCTTCATCTAATCTTTCACAGTATGCATATGCATCCCCAGAGGAGCCGAGAGGAGTCAATGAACTATGAGGCTTTAGAAAGAGCTACAAAGAGAAACCACAAAGCTCAAGAGAGTTTGGGATTGGCCCGATGGCTTGTCTCCCACACTACAATACAATGCGCATCTCATGTCTGCGCTTAGCTGCTGAGACAAATTGAATCAACTCTTGGAATAGTGTCTGCTTGTGTAATGACAAATGCAACTGATGCACTCAGAAAACAAGTGGGAGAAGGAAACGATCTGTTTTTTCTCTAAAACAATGCATGTTGCCAGTAATAGATTATGACACAAGTCACAGAGGAAGCAGACATTTAGAAATTGCAACTATTCATTGTGTTTATGGAGGATGCCTCTTGTTTCTGAAGCAGCTGTCGTTCCTCACTTCAGTAATCCTGTCTGCTCTTTGTCCTTGAGTATTTCATGATTAGTATCTTGAAGGTGTTGTGCTTTGCTTCAGTGTTATTCTGTAGATTGATATTCTTCCTTTCTTGCCTCCTCTCCGCCACTCACCTCCAGGTTTGCAGACTCTATTCGGGGGATGCTGAAGCTGATCCTGGTGCTGATGCTGGCGGGAGCCTCGCTGTCCTCCACCTGGTTCACACTAACTTGTCTGAGCAGATACACTCACCTTCCCGCCACTGCAGGTGGGTCCACGGCAGCGTCACTGTCAAGGTGACATTGCAGACATGCAGTGCAGCCCGTTGACTCTGATACAACCCAGAGCCAGAATGAATTGAGTGTTTGTTTTTCCAGCTCGATTTGCAGAGGGCAGTCCACTCTGATTTCATGGATTTGTTGAGGACCCAACAACAGCGGAGTTTTCTATGTATTTCATTGTGTTTGAGTTAAAATATTAGAGTGATTCTGAGGACAAAATTCTGACGGTACAATTTAACTAACGGTGTTCACATCCACGTCAATCTAACAGTGTTGGAACTAAGGCACTTTTTATGCATATCCCCCAATTTTAAGGGAACAAAAGTTTGGCCCAAAATATGAAATAAGAATTAAATTAAACTGACGTTATTGATATTATCCTCTAGAGTTTCCGTGTGAACACAGTTTAGAGACAGTCTGTGTCACTGACACATTGTGTGTATCTCTGAAGTCTGACATTTGTGGTCAAAAATTCCACACCTCAGTGTGTCTGAAAATCACTTGCGGTCTAAAACTGACAACAGCAGACACTAACTCTCTTCACTGGTGATGCTCTGTCAGGCTTGTTTTGATGCCTTTTGACCTTCAATCTGGTCCTTAGCAATCAACAACATGTTGCAGCTAGATTAAGGTCATGTCAGTATTGGACACAAAGGTTGAATTTAAAGCTGTTAGACACTGTTGGCCAAGTATGAATGTAAACACACTCCTGAAAGTCAGCCATGTATTTACTGGGTACAGAGCCAAAACAATTAAAAAAATCTCTCTTTACAAATACTTACATTGGTATATATTCAGGAGAAACAGTCCATTTGTAGATGTCACTGATAAACCCATTAGGGACACTGAGCTGGACTCTGCTGCCTTCTCCTAAGCCAAACCAATAAACATACCAGACTGTCGTTCAAAGCCACTGATTCTAGCCATCATCATCCATCATCATTCTCCAGACCCTGGCACTGCTCTCCCTCTGTCTCATGGACTCTTATCCCAGACACTGGCAGTCTGCAGCCAGGCTGCAACCTTGTTCATCCACCTGGCATGTAAGAGGGTGGTGTGATACTGCAACAAAAACTGCCAAACACCTCATCCTCCCAGTGTGGGATGGTCAGGAGCACAGACACTGGATTAGAGTTAACTGCAGTTGCCAGTAACCAGTATTTAAAAATAGAAATCTAGTTAGAAATTAAATAATTTGCATAGAAGTTGTCAATGAGGTCTATTAGTATTTGTAGTTCATTAATGCATAAATGTCTAGTCCTTAATTATAATATGACCCAAAATTAGAGTGCTCCTATTTGTATTTGTTCCAGTATCAGAAATGCCTTTAATACTGCCGAAATTGCTGGTATCAGTATCAGCAAGTATGCTAGTCTGTGCACTGATCCAATACCAACTACCTTTCAGTTTCTAACATTACATACCGGAAATCAATTGTTCTTTGACGCTCTAAGACAGTTAGAGCAGTGAATAAGTTGTGCTGTGTTGCCCCTGGCAACTACTATTTTTCAGAGTGGGAGAGTCTTCAGAGCTTCAGAGCAAAGTCTGCAATTTGGCAATGTTTTACAATGGAAATTAAGTTCTATGTCATTCACAGTATCTGTATTTGTTCATCATTTACAAAGGGTTTTACCTGAACCAGGCCGTACAACAATGACAGTTATCATGTCACATCCATACAGGGTCAGTAGATACAGCTGTTAAAAATAAAAATATTGTAATTCTTTGTGCATCTTTATAGGATTGTTACTCTGTACCAGCCAGTACACAAGTGCAGGTATCAGAGTTGGTATTGGCAAGTAAAAAATGGCATTGAAACATATCTACTTATTATACAGTTTATACAGAGAACCATGTTTTTTTCTTCAGGGCAACAAGGCACATCCCATGTTTCTCCGCTCTCCCCCTGCCTTCTGGGAAATGGCACAGATAGCCTAATTCAATAACATGAGGGGGAAAGTGCAGTGGTCAAAGTAGTCTTAAGGGTCTGATATCAGTGCTTCATTAGGGTTGAATAGAGACGAGAAGGGGAGAAGGCTGCCTTTGATGGCAGCGTGAGTGACTCCTGGGTTCCTCGTCACAGGCAGGCGGGCAGGCACGCGAGGGCTCTCAGAAGGACTGATTAAAGGGACGTGCAGGCTAATGGGGAGCTCGTTTGGACCAATCTGCTGTGATAAGGGAGATGGAGGGTGCTGTGACGCTCTAGAGGTGATGGCTTAATCTGTCCCTGCATCCACTCTAATACACTTTTCACACATTTTATTTTAGGTCCAGCCAAAAGTCTGCAGCTGAGACTAGATCCCAAGCTGGCCAAACATACTGAATGCCTTCTGACTGTCTAGAGTCATAAACACACACACATACACACACACACACACACAATTGACAAAAAATTGCTGTGTGTTGCAGGGGCAGGTCCGTGTGATACACGCCTCTGCAAAAGATGACCTCTACTGCTTTCATTGTGGGAAATAAATTGAGCCAGTCAGCACATCATGATTTTGAATTAAAAATAAACTTCTTTTTTTTTAATTCAACCAAAAAACACCTAAATTAAATCAGCAGCCGCCAGCGTAGACAGTAACATTCTTGTTATGCCTGAGGAGTAAACGAGACAAGCTGTTTACTATGTGGACATCTGCACATTTTGGCAAGAGAGTCAGAAATTTTATTTTAATATTCTGTGGAATCCATGAAATGAGTTGCATCCTAATGCCAAGTGTGCAAGTAAACAAAAAGCAATTGAAGGAAATTGAAATTGAATTGTTGTCACGGTGCCATCCAAACTTTCCTGTGGCGCTGCAAAGCAGATGGGGATTGAGGTCTCTCCATGAGGCATGTTAGAAGCTGGGTATTAAAACTCAATACTTTCTTAGTGACCAAAATGTGCCCATAGCTCAGAGTATCAAAAACTGGGAAGTTAGGAAAGTGACTTGGACTATGTGCCAAGATGCATAACCTTGAAAGACAAATCTCACAAAAACAAAGGGAAGTCATATCTATTTAAACTTAACCCACTAGATCCTATTTAGTGTCCCAGGGACAGGAAATGACACCGAAACATTTCTTTCGTATTCTGTTTTTGTCAGTAAAAAATGTCTAAGACTTCTAAGATTTGTTCAATTCCGTATTAAAAGTATAACCTCTCTACACCAGTTAGCATGCTAACGAGTTAGCACTGACTTGTCCTGCCTTGAACTTAGTCACCTTGTTAGTTATTTGTGGAACACACAACCCTCAGCCTCGACAGAAACAAAGTAAAATAAAACTAAAACTCAGAACTGGTTTTGTCTTTGTACTTTTTCAACAATCACCAACTTTGGTTTTGATTGAAATAAACGGGGGGGAGGGGGGGGGGGGATGTCAATGCTACTTTTCGTTCAGAACATCATCATTTTGTGATAGCTCTTGGTCTTAACATCCTTGAGTAAGCTGTAACATTTAACGACCTCAAGTTGTCCATGTTGGCATTTCATTGGTGTACTGCTAAGAACAAATGGTACAAAAGAGGAAAGGTAGCATAAATCACCCCTGCTGTTTCATAAACTTGACCAGTTGCTCTAATGGGATTCGATGCCCTCTCACATTCCAGTTAAAATGTAACTTATTGTTGTTCTGTTTATTTTACCCTTACAGCCATCTTGTACACTTCCTGCATCCTGGTGGGCATTTTCATTAACAGCAGTGTGCCAATATTCTTCGAGCTCTTCATCGAGACAGTGTACCCAGTCCCTGAAGGCATCACCTGTGGAGTGGTCACTTTCCTGGGGAACCTGGTCACTGGACTGCTCCTCTTTTTCCTCACCTTTTACTTCAAAGGTGAGACAGAACCAATAGATATACATAAGTGAGGACATATATGTGATGACATTCCTGTTACTGTTGTACAAAATATAAATGCACTTGTTCATCTGTTTGAACTGTACCCACTAGAGCCTATTTAGTGTCACAGGGTCAGGTAAGGGCACTTAAATATTTTTTTCGTCAACAAAAAAAGTCTGACGCCACAAAGGTTTATTCCATTCTGAGGTTTTTTACGCCCCTACAGGTTTTTCTCACCTCTCATATGCCACAGGCTCCATTGTTTTCAAAAATCCTCTTCAAGCCCAGCAGATGCTGCCAGTAAAAGACGAACTGTGGGAAAATTAGGTTACAATGCAATTGACACATTCTGTGCATAGAAAGGAACACTTCCCATTGTAATTAACCTCGGATTTATGGCTGAGCTGACTGTCTGGCAGAGTTTGATATAATAATTTAGGTCCACAGCAGCGAGGACTGCGTGTCATCTACTCCTCTGCTTTCCTTCGGCTTTCAGTGGACAAAGCAAAACCGTGTATAAACCTAACTCAGCTGTCCATGTAGGCACCTTCATGTACAAGCACTTTTTTGAGCATGTGTGTATCTTAGAGTGCACTGATGACTGTGTTAAGATTCATGAGTCCAGCATTGCTGTGATATATGCTGACGTTTCTTTGCTTTCACTGACCTTCCCTTAATTTCGGCGCATTACAGCCCCAATCAGCTGGAACTATGGCCCTGTCACTGACACACACTC
>JAQLOL010000005.1:4784003-4803716 GCA_029783665.1 Naso thynnoides | reverse complement strand
GTCCATGTAGGCACCTTCATGTACAAGCGCTTTTTTGAGCATGTGTGTATCTTAGAGTGCACTAATGACTATGTTAAGATTCATGAGTCCAGCATTGCTGTGATATATGCTGACGTTTCTTTGCTTTCACTGACCTTCCATTAATTTCGGCGCATTACAGCCCCAATCAGCTGGAACTATGGCCCTGTCACTGACACACACTCCTTTCAGCCAGTTTGTTGGAATAAATAGATATATTTACTAGACCATCATAAATATGTATTAGCTTCAGCCTGTTCCTCTGCCAAGTCCCTCTGATTGCTACGAGGCTACTGACAGCTGCTGGCTGACAACAGTGTCTTAATCCTGCCTGCTCGGTTGTCTTTCCAGTGCAGGTGTTTACGAACCTAGTTTGACCTGAACAGCCGTTGGGCCCTCAGCTCTTTGTGGCATGCCAACAAGTGCTACAGCCAGTTTTCTTGTTGAACTCATCAGGTCCAAAACATTTCGCATCTCATACCCACTTATGTACACAACACAGGGGAATATAGATTTCTTTTGATTATTTTCCCGCTGATGTGGCCTGTCAATAATAGAAAGTCAAAAGTGTGACTTCCAGCACACATTTGGCACACAGTTGGTATCAAACCGCAGGAAGAAGTATTAGTGAAGAATTCTACATACTGTAAATGTTTTGGTTGACTTGGAATTGGTTTTGGGGACTTTTTTTTAGAATGTCAACAGGTGGAGTTTCACAGCTTAAGAATGGAGCCGGAGCAATGTTGAGTGGATTAGTTTAATCAGGTTTTTGTTGTTTTCACGGTAAAAAGCACAGTAATTAAGAGATGACTCCAATAGAAATGAAGCTGCTGCTGCTATGTATGTTGAATTGTCTGAACTAGCACTGTGTCAGCATGGTGATAAATCATAGATTAGGCAGCAATATACCAGGTGTGGAGAGATGGAGCTTTGTGTAGACGGAGAATCTGCAGGCCACTGCACACACACATTCAAAATCCCATGAGTCAAACTCAGAAGGAATACAAGATTCATCCTCTGCTCAACACTTCTCTCTGCTGTGCTGAATGATTGACTGCTTAGCGTGAAGACGTGTGTGTGTGTCTGTGTGTGCGTGCACATAGGTGGGCATCTGAATGTGTTGCATGCTTTGTGCATATTTCAGCTTTTTGTATGTTGCTGCTCCTCTGTGGGTGCAAGCGAAGTGCTTGTTTTTTGAGTGCAGATGCCGATGTGTGTGTGTGTGGGTGTACCGTGTGTGTGGGTGGGTTGAAGGGCGTCTGATGTGCTGAGATGGATCCTGACAACTTCCCTGCGACAGCCGGAGAGAAGATCAAGCTGAGATGACGGAGGCTTTTGCTGCTCTTTTCCCGACTTCCCACCCTGAAGTCATCTAATAGAGTATGATGCATCGAAGCTTTCTTGTCAGGAAGTTCTCAGTGCTGCAGGCGTGCAGGCATCGTAATGTGAGCTTGCAGATAACACCTGAAATGTAGTTTGCTATCGACAATCTTCTTGCTCAAAGTGTCTGCAGGTACCAAGTTGTTGAAGTCCGCTGTTCTTGCCACAGTAGAAGGTAACAAACCACTGTTTGTAGGTCAGAGCAGGGCGATAAATCACTGTTCAGTATATTAGAGATGCTCCGATGCCATTTTTTTTCCCTCTCTGATTCAATTTCCGACACATTAACTTTGTGTACAGGCCAATGCCACGTGACACACCAATACCAGTGCATTAAAAAAATAAACATTATTCTTATTTTATGCCATCTGTAAACTACAAAGTCCGTTTGGATATTGTGTTATAGATGTGGATGAAATTTTACCTGTTGCTTGCTGTTGATGGATATGAGATACTTGTGCAGCAAAGCATTGGTGAAGTTCTATACATGTGTACGAGATGCTGCTGGGAAGGAGCAGGTTCCCAAATCTAATACATTAATTATGTGGTATCTGATCAGTGCCCTTACCAATTCTCAATCAAGCATTTTAGGCAGTATCACAGGAAGAATAGCTGCAGCTAATGGGGATCCTAATAAAACTAGACTAACCAGCCTCATGATCTGTTTTTCTTAAAGCAAGATATAGTTGCAAATAAATCTGATGTAATTAAAAATTTGTGTCCATCAAAATCTATCCATCGAAGAGCACTAATGAGTTACTTTTTCTCACATGCCATGCATGGTATAAACTTTGGCATTCTTTCCTATACAACTTAATTGAACATCTTTCCTTAGTTATGTATTTATTAGGGCCTGACGGATATCAGTTTGCCAATATTATTGACCGATATTGGCCTCTCACAGATATATAGTATTGGCATATATGTTCTCTGTATGTGCTGATATTAAAACAGGCCAGAAAAAAATGCTTGGACTGGTGGTACCATTAGGAAGTTTGTCCAGCAGAGGCTGATCTACTATTTACTTTAATAAGTGAAGTGGAAATGCTTAAAATGATATACATTCAGAACGTGTGTGTGTGTGTGTGTGTGTGTGTGTGTTTGTGTGTGTATAGACAGACAGATGGACAGACAGATAGATAAATAGATAGACAGACTTCTTTCAGATGTCACATTTCTTTTGACGGGTGGATTGGGGTGATATAATTGGTTGAAATAGAAAATGATTCAACCAATAACGGCCTGAGTCAACACTGACATCATGGACCTGGGAGTTTTGTTTCAAATGAAACACGGAAGTGGCAGACTTTGATTTAAAAATATGAAATAATTCTTTTTTTTCTGTTTTTTGCCATACATTTTTAAATTTTAATAGAAAAAGAGCTGGGATGTGGTCGAAAAGATTTGAATGTGCATTTTTGAGTTCAGCTTGTCTTTAACGTCAAAATCTGCCTCAAAAATCCAGTGTTCTGAATGTAATCCTCACACATTAACTGGTATTTATTATTCAATGTTTGTTTGTTTTTTTGGACACATTTAAGATTTGACTACTACCCAGTACTCATTCTTATCTGTTCATCAACCTATTGCTGTGCTCTCAACCTAATTTACAGAAAATTAACATGTAAATATACCGTGTGTATCTCTGTCATGGTGTAAAATAACACGCACTGTGTTCGATAGATTTTCAAATTTCTATTTTATTATTTTTTATTATTACTATAAAGCAGCCCAGTGTTGAAACTTTGAAATCAGCTGTGAACACTGAACTGAAGTGCAGGTTTTCTGACCTGTTTGGAAATCAGCTGTGTTCCGTCCTTCTGAAGCGATCATTCCTGCAAAGATTAATTTGATTATTATGTAAATTCCCCGCGGAAGTTTTCTTGTGGGTCGTCTCATTACTCTAATTTCCTCTCTGTAGTCCTATAATGGATGTGGAAAATAATATGCAGACTTCAAAACTAATAAATTCTGCATGAGCTTCATCTTTTCAAAGTCCTTTTTACCTCCTGATATTGACAATTGGCATTCTGACTATGAAAGATTTCCATCTATTTCCAGTTTACAGTTCATTTTATGGTTTTCCTTTCGGCTGGTCTTTGCCTCCTGATGCATTCTGAATTATAGTTTCCTCTCCCTCCAAGCGGAGGAGCGTTTATGAATTTACCTCCTTGTCCATTTTAATATCCATGAGAGGCCAGTCTTGGTTCAGTGAGCCCTACCTGGCCTCTTGACTTTGTTGTCGTCTTCCCAAAACTTCAAAATCTCTGAACCATGTGACTCAGAAACATGAATGGAGCCCCCCGGCCCATATATCTGTGCTTGTTGCTCTTTTTCGATTTCATCTACTTTGTTTGTGTCATTTAGTGCAAAGCATCGGGTGGAATACAAAGCAGTGGAGAGGTATTGTGGAGCAAAAGAGCCTCAAAGGTTTTGTGGAGGAAAAGGAGGAGGAGGAGGGGAGAGGAGGGGAGGGGAGGGAAGGGGAGGGGAGGGGAGGCGTTGAATTTCCGTTCAGCTGTGAGTTGTTCAAGTCTCCTGCATGGGGGGAAGCAGCGATTATTCAGCACAGAGAAATAATTGCCGCAATTCTTCAGTCCCAAGAAGTTTTCTTTTTCCTTCCTGCTAAACTTTGCATTCTCTTCTGAAGTGAAAATGCCTTTGCAGTCGAACTTTTTCTACCCTCCCATTAAAGCTGCGGAGGTGTTTTTAAAAAAAATAAACAGCCCGCCTTTGTAAAGCTCAGTCATTCCTGAGAGAATAAAGGCCTTTTTTGTTGCTGTTTTCATAATTTTTGAAGCATTGACAAGCAACATTGACAGAGTAAATGAACAGTGGCACATTAACTCAGTTCTCACACTTGCAAAGTACACACACATGCATACTTGGCCATCATTATGAGCAATCTGGTTATTAGAGGTGTGCTCAACAACCTGCCGATCCCGAGTAAATATTTTCACATGAATCACAATGTATAAGTGGTTGTCATTGATGGACCGCCTTGTTCTTCCCTTGAAGCTCGTCTCTGTATCTTGAGGTGCGACCCCAGTCCTCTCGCACAGCTCTAGAGGAGATCTGAGCCACGTCCATTTTAACGCTGCATTGACCTCAATTAAGACTGATTAAGGCCATAAGATGCCTGTCGGCCCACCTCTCTGTCTTTATCTGTGGCACCAATGTGCTGACAGTGGCAGCTACAGTAATAGGCTGTTAATATGATGAACCGTCCAGTGTTCACACTGATGTCCTCTAAATATGATCATTCTGTCACAGTGAACCTGCTAGCAAATGGCACCGGCAATCAATTGAATAGCGCCTGTTGTGGCTGATGCCCACCTGTTACTGTTCATTTAAAACTCAACGCAGCGTCATTGTTCAGCATCCTCCATTGCATCACCAAATCCTACCTCCTACCTTTTCTTTTTTCTAACGTTTCTTTTATTAATACTTGCTGAAAATTATCTAGTAAGAAACAAATGACAATTACAGAAGAATTTTTGATCAATACAGAAGCCAAAAGCAACCATGGTTGCGACTATTTTTTTTTTTTCATTCTGGTATCACGAGATCACGTTCCCACGGGAAAATGGCTCTTTTTCTCATGATAATGGGATAAATTAATGCGCCATCACGGGATAACAAGACTTGTTTTCCTGTGGTAACGAGATGAAAAAAGCCCATTGTTTCCTCTTTTCTTATAATTTTTATCCTGTTATCCCGTGATATGGAGATGATTTTTTTCGTGATCTTGAGATAACAGAATGAAAAAAGATACATAGTAGCAACCATGGCCACTCTTGGCTTCCATAGATCAAAAATGGAATTGTGTTGATATTTTTTTAAAGAAAATAGTCATCCCTATTCAAAAAAAACCTGTAATGTTTAATTCTCTTGCCCAGTTCTAGCAATTATAAAGTGCTTTTGAGGAGATTTTAAAAAAATTGAGATATAGCCGTGAAATATTGCAGTATAATTTTCAGTTCATATCTCCTAGCCCTAAGTCTGTTTAGTTTTTCAGGAAAATGCTACTGACTCTGCAATTAACAAGCAAAACGCCTCAAGTTTGAGACTTCACTGATGAGGTACTAAGGCTTCACAGAGTATAGAGCAAAACCAGGTAGAATAAATGATGTCATAGAGCCACGCGTTGAATGAAGGTGTGAGAGTCAGCATCTCAACTGCTTTAAAGCCAGTAAGCATTTTTTGTGCTTAGTCTGGAGTTTAGAGCAAGAAGCTGTGGCTGTTTAGTGTATTATAGCAAGTTTTCATTATAACCTAAGCCAGATATATCTGTCTTTTAAATAATGATCATTAAAATCTAATAAACTTTACAGTAAACCAGTGAACTGTAGAGCAGCTGCTCTCTTCTTCCCTCCTTTTGTTTGCTTTGCTCTAATCTTCCCCCTCCTCCTCATCCTCAGTTCTCAGCCAAACTTTAACTGTTTTTCTCCAAACTTTGCTCCAGATGTGACCTTAGAGATCAGATGCGAGCAATTGAGCTGCTTGTCCATTTTTCCTACATCGCCTGATTGAGTTATACAATTACCAACCCCCATTAGCATTTGTTCAAGGCCAAAGGCCCAAACACACACACAAAGAGACTGTGTGTATTTACCCTTAAATAGGCGAGTCTTTTTTTAGGCACATGTGAGAAGGCAAGACAGAGTTGGACGGAGAAGACGGCAGGTCAGATAAACACAACTCTATTAACCCGCTTCCACGCCGGGTCCTCTGCTGTCCGGCTCACACACTCCTGATTAATGAGGCTGCTTTAGCAGTCTCGACACCTTGCTGCAAACAGCCTCATCCAATCCCTCAACTCCGTCTCCTCTCGAGCCCCTTCTCCCCCTTTTTTGCTTTGATGCATTCTTTGCTTTCATCCTCACGCCTCTTACCTCACATTCTTTCTCCTCATGGAATCGGCGATGCAACGAGCAAAGGTTTGCACCTTTCGGCCAAAACTCATAATTTACAACACAGAGGCAGTGCCCTGCAGTCCGGGCACTGGTCGCTTTATGCGTAGCTCAAGAACTCTGTCGGCTAGGGCAGCAGAGCGACGACATTATAAAAAGTTTGGTGATTGGAATCGAATTGGAGCCGGGCTGAATTGAGACACATTGTGCTGGCAGGGCCTCCAGGGCTCCACTGCGTGTTACAACCTGATTTCTCTATATTGAGTCTGGCTCGTTATCAGGACCTGAGCAGCTGCCTCCACCTCCTCCGTCCTGGCTAAGAAGTTGGCCCTACGCGGTGCAGCTTCTGCTTAAAGTCTCTGTCTGGACAAAACACCTCCACCACTTTACGCGGTGCTGAGATGACCGGCTTCACAGCGAAGGGCTACTTGATGCATTTGAAAGAAGTTTATTGATTTGGGTTGACGCTTGAGTCAGGGTGTGACAGAGTGGTAACAAAGGCTGCATGGTGAAAATCTGAGCGTGTGCGTCGCGGGGGCTGAACAGGTTATTTGTCTGTGTGCTGATGAGTTAAGATGCCAGCGGTTCAGTGCAGTCGCGAGCTTCCCATCTGCCCTCCAGATTCAGCATTATTCCAAACAGCCAGAGCACCTCTCCTGTGGTTAATGGAGCTTGAACAGAAGAGAGAAAATAGAACTCCTCGTTCTGCACTATGTTTAGGTTCAAGTGTAGGTCAATGATAATGGGGACCACTGCCACTATCATTGAATTATTCAGAATCATTATGAAAGACAACTGAAGAGACTGTTCTTATTTTCTATACAGTATGTGAGCAGTTCCTATTGATCAGCCATGCAGGTATGATACTCATACATATCATGATGGAACATGTGGTCACATATTATGGTCTGTGCGTGCACAGAATTCAACTCAGTGGTTGTTTCCTGTTCAGATTTTGAGCCAATATAAACATTTTTTCACCAGTTCTTTTTAGGTGATTGAATCAGCTACTCCCAGTACGTACACATATGCATCCACCTGCTGAATAATTTATTTTGCTTTGTGTGTGTGTGTACACTACGAAGCAGAATGAACTTAATGTTATAAACACTTTTTTTAAAAGTAAGAACACCCATGAACACCCATACTTGTTGAACATTGCTGCAGGGATTTCCTCACACTCAGCCACATGGGTGATAAGCTCTGGCCCAGAGTCAGTGTTCCAGTTCATCCAAAAGGTGTTGGATGGGATTGAGTGTGGAGCTCTGTGAGGCCGGTCAGGTTATTCCACAGGGAGAGAATATTTCTCTGTGAAAATGTTCCATGTTGGAAACAGGGAAGACTTTCCTCAAGCTGTTGCACGCTGTTTTCTGTTACATGAGGGGTGACTGATAAGGTTGTGGCCAAGGTAGCTGACAACAAGTAACACAGGCCTTGTTACATGCATGTAAAGTTCAACTCTTTGAGTGATAATGCAGAAAGTTTATGGGGTTACTGTAAATTGCAAGGTAGCTTGTCTGAGAAAATGGACAAGATCGGCTTTTGTGCTGTCTAAGTGCTCACTGTCCATATATTTTTTGCCTTTCTACTGTATAGCCTATTTGTATTATTGGCAAAGGAGTTTGGTAGAGAGAAGACTAAAGGAAAAGAAATTTACACTCAATAAAATCTCCATCGTGAGAGTTCCTGGCTGGTCAAAAAAAGAACCGGAGCTGATGAAGTGTCTTTGAGCAGGTTACTGAATCATCCACCTGCCCACACAATGTATCACGTTGTGGAAACAGGCTAAGGCAGACAGCTTACCGTCTAACCCAAACATTTCTCTGTACTTTCTCTTGTTTCCTATCCAGAGCTGTCATGGCTGAACTGGTGTCTCACTGGCTCCTGTCTCTTCAGCCTCGTCCTCATCCTCTTCTTTAGGGAGTCTTAAGACCGCCTTTACCTGGATGTCTTTGTCTCCGTGTGACACCACTGAGGACAACTAAGGAACCACCTAATAATAAAGGACTGAAGAATTATTCTTGCACAAACAAAGAGGAGAAAAGGGAGACGAAGGGAAGGTGGAAAGACAACACTCTTTTAAGATGTAAGATTTTAGGATATTAATGTATATATTGGTAACAGTGGTGATGGATTTCTGTTGTATGGCTGCTGAGAAGAACCAAGAGGCAACTCTGCACTGTTTACTCTGAAAAGTCATCAATTTGATGCCATATGACTGTTTAAGACATCATTACTTGTTTTTATTTGTCAGTCTATGTTTGTATGTAAACAAACTCTTGTGGACGGTTTGATTTTCTTAACCAGGCACAGCATGACGGACTGTTAGTGGTTGTTGTTTACAAATGAGAAAATATTTAAAGTTCCAAGTGTTGCCCCCCTGTGGCTGCTCGGTTCACTCTCCTCGACCATGTAAAGTTGTAAACTTTAGGTTCCTTTTGTAAACTAAAAGAAAACTTGATGCTGACTCAAGTCTCACAAGAGGGATGCCACACTGACTCCGGACAAGCGTCAAGGTGTCGGCCCCCCTAATGAGGGAGTAAAGAGGGATAACAGGACAGCTTCATCAGCCAATCAGCAGGCCTGGCTGTGCTGAACTAGGGGTAAAGGAGTGACCTCCTCGTGTTTTAGTGCTGCTCCAAACTGTCAGCTGTGACTCACTGAAAAGTTTAAACCGTTAGGTGACCTGTGAAATTGTCATCTGTCATTTAAAGGCAGGTACTACTTAAGGAAAATATTATGCAAAAATGATCTGCAGCATTCATGATTGGATGCTGGCCAGAGACGTGGGCCAGGATTGGATAAACCTGCCAGTGAACTGTTCATGTTGAAGAAGCTGAGTCATCTAACTTGTAACACCTTCACATTTCAGAAGTTCTTCAGCGTATTTATGTTTAATTGTGTCGATACCTGGGAGTGTTGCTTGTTAATCTAGCTCAATAATGTTTTAATTTGTTTTTTACAGGGTTTTTTTTAGTTGTTTTTCCCAGCAGCCTGCCAGTATTTATTGGAAATGTGTCAACACTAACACAGCTAACACCTAGTTTCACTGAAACAGGATGTTTTGTGGCCATTTCAACCACAGCTGAGGCTCACTGAGGAAGATTATTTTATTATACGGTCATGAGGATTACGTGTGCATGCCAAGCTGCTCCTACTCCAAAGCACCAGCAGGGGTCTCTGCGCCAACTGAGAGTCTGCTTCCAAATAGAAAAAAAAAAAAAACTTAAGGGAAAAAGAAAAAGGAAGTTATCATGTTTTTCAATTTCTTGACTGATAAAACTGGAGCTGTGCCAAATACCAACTCCAGGTCTGAAGGGACGTTACCACAAAGAAACACACCAAGGCGAACGAAAAACATCTGTCACTTAAAGACATTATTTTTCTCTAACTTGTCTGTGACTTCTCCTTGTGTCCTTGTCTTGCACAGCAGCTTTAGGACGTCTTCTAATGTGTTTTTCTCTGGGGTTCAAAGATGCTCTGTAATGTGTTTCATGGTGCTTGTTTTTTGATTTTTTACTCTCCTTGTACAGAAAAGGTTGTCTTTTACCTTTTGACGTGTTGCCTTAATTGCCCAGTGCAGTGCGTTCAGCCTCCCTCTCTTCCACACTGTGACTATTTTGTCTGTATATCTTGTTAAAGGTCATGTTCTTCTGTTCCACAGCCCACGCTCCGTGGCTTCCCGGGCTTTGGATTATTATCGTCCTTTTTCTGTGAAAAGGAAAAAGAACAAATGTGACTGTTGAATATTTCCAGCACCTTATTAAAATAAACATTTTAAAACTAACACTGCTGTTGTTAATAAGAGGGGTAAATGAGCTAATGGAGGTTATTAAAAATGTTCTGTGGGTAACAAAGCAGTTTGACAATCTGTGATTTTTAGAGTATTCCACACTTAGTGTGGATGTTTTTGTTCTGTGCCCACTCATCTTCAGCTTGCCTCATTTCTTGTTCCTACATTAATGGTCTCCTACATTTCCATTAGAGCCATCAGTGACCTTTCAATAAGTGGCATTATTCTGTTGCAGAATAATGCTGCTGTTTGCTCAACGGTTGTTGTGTCTCTCACTGTTCACCCAGTGAGGATGTGACCATTGTCAGTTGTGTTTGTTTTTTTTATTTGCACCATAAAATCAAGAATATCTAACCATACGAAAACAAAACAGAAAGCAAGTGCTGGAGAGGTATGAAACCCGAAAGGGCTTCTAAGAGTACTTCACCGAAAATTACACTATGGTTTATACAATACAATATAATGCAGCAATATTTACAATATAGGGAAATCAACCATAAACATCAGGTAAATCAAAACAAAATATAAGACACAGAGTGTGTGTGTGTGTGTGTGTGTGTGTGTGTGTGTGTTAGTGTTATAGTACTTGAGATTGGTCTTGGTCTCAAGACCACTCTTTGAAGGTCTTGTTCTCGTCTCGGAATCGAACGCATCAGTCTCAGACATAGGGGACTCGGGATTTTTAATCAGGACCAGTCAAGATCACAAAGGTTTTAATTGTTGACATAATGACAATGATTGGATATAAAACTTTATTCTTCGAATGCAGCCAATAACATTAGTCATTTGTAGTTTGATTTTTTGATTTGTCTCAAGTTCGGCTACGTTAATCACAGAGAGTTCATATCATACAACATACAAGTAAAAACACTCGGCAGAGTGGAGGTTCTGCTTACTGAGACGGCTGGGAAAACATTAAACTTCTATTGCTACCTTGAAATCAGAGGAAAAAATAGATCTTGGTCTTGTCTCAGTCTCGGCACACTTTGGTCTCAGTCAAGTCTTGGTTTCGGTTAGTGTGGTCTTGACTACAACACTGTGCATGTGTTTGTGCATGAAAAAGCTGTTACATTGGAGAAGACTGATTGACCCATAAACTGTGCTTAAAATTACTAATGGATGATGATGTGTCAGCTCTTTGAAGGTAAGAATTTCGCAGCAGGGAACTTCTGTAAATAACTGAGAATAAACTGTGTGTGGTATGACAGAAAGACGGATGAAAGGTACCCGAATAACTTGTGTTGTGTGAACAGATTTGGAATTGGCCTAAAAAAAGTAATTGAAGGATTTGGGCAGCAATATTTAGATGATAAGAATATTTATAAATGTGTGGACATCACTGTAGTATGTTAAGATGTTGAGTTTTTAAACAGAGGGGCAAATGGAGCCAAGAAATTAAAAGTGTTTTTGCTTTCTCTCTATTTTCTTGCACACTCACATTCAGTGAGTTTGAATCTAAAGACAACACAAAAAATGTGTCATTGTTCGGATGCATACAGACTGAACTGTAGTTGGCTTTTTTGCTTCAGCTGAGCTCCTTCCTCAATACTCAGCCTTCTTTGTGGCTGCAGTGTATTCTGGTCCATTGTTTCTTCTCTTCAGAGGCTGCGCTAATCTGTGAACATTTTCAACCTGTCTCATTTGAGATGGATGTCTTTCACAGTGAGTGCTGAAACAATGTCCAGGGAACTTTGACTTTGTTATTTTGTTGTTGAGGATTGAGTCATAAGACTTGCTGCATGCTGCAATAATAGAGGGGTCTAATGATGTCAGGTCTATGAAGCTGGAATTATGCCTCTACAGGCTGCATGTAGGTGAACGTTCATTTGGGTCACTTTGCTTCTGATCGACTCTTTTTCATCTACGTTTCAGACACGCCTCCTGTCCAAAGTATAATGAACCAGTCACCTTGCCACACAATGCGTTATTGACATTTGGATAAAATGTGTCACCTCTTCTGGGCCGATAACAGTTCAGTGTTATCTTGCTACTGTTTAAGGTTGATTTCCAATGATTAAGTATTTAATGTAATATTGATCTTCCCTTAAGTTGCTGGACTGGTTTAAAGAAGCCAGGGCTGAAATATTCTGAGAATGGGTCAACTTCCAAAGATGATGGATGCCACATTTCCCACTAGGTAACATGTATAACATTTAGACCCCACCTGCCTAAATGTCCTTTACTGTCAAACTCCACATCAGCTTGTAACACAGACCTACCGTTCAAAGTTAGACTTGACAAACAAATCATAGAGATAAGAGGAATGAGAAAAAAAGAAAAAAAAAAGAAAAAATGATCTTGAATCGTAAAATCATTGGTTTGTCATAAAGCTGCAATCAGTCGTTTATTTGACACCATAAACATTACTTACTGTATCTTCCCTTATGTTACTGAAGAGTGAGAGTAAGAACCTCGGCTTGCGTTTGTGGTTTCGATGAACTCCTATGTACAGATGTAACTGACGGAAACATTTAACATCAGAAGATAGTTTTATGTGGTGTTAAATAATGTTGTGTAAATCCATTTTAGATTGGAAGATCTTGACTCTTTCATTCTTTTGTTTACATTTTCAGCACTGACTGTGCCTTTAAGGAGCAGATTTCATCACTCTCTGGTGTGGCCTGAACTAATTTGCTGTGTTTTTCTGGCAGCACAGTAACATTTTCGCACATCATCCCAATGCAGGAGTAAAGGAAGCTCTCAGAGGATACCTGTGCAAGACACTTCATAGTTCTGTCTTTTTTGGATGCAAATCAGGATGAACACTTCTGGCCTACAGGCATGACCTCACTGTTTTTAAACCCTCCATTAAGTGCCTGCACGTATAGTCTCCTCCCCCTGGTGGCCCAGCTGGAGATGATCTCATGCTCCGCTCATGTTCTGCTGCTATCCAGAATGAAGGTCTCTGGGGCGAGTCCGCATGCAACAACTGTTCAAGCTTTCAGTCTGGTTCCAATTAGTGTCAGTGGCTGTGTGTGAACTTAAAGATGCTGAGATTAATGTCACGTCTTTCACAAAATAATTCTGCCCATGATCTTTGAACTGGTGCCATTCAAGCTGGAGAAAACTCCTGACCTCAGCGAGGCTTTTGTCAAGAGTCAAGCTCAAAAATGACAGAGAAATTATTGAAATAAATGCCGTCCTTCATTTCATGAGATGGGATGTCTGTGCCTCGAATTATTGTACAGCAATTCCAAAAGAGGCCTGCAGGAATTTAAAATTAATCCACTGTTGGTTCATAGTGATCTGTTTGGTTTTTAAGAAGCTGTCCCATGCGTTCATCCAAATCCTGTTCTTGGTTTTGGCTTCTTCATGGTTTATTAACACAACTTCACCTTTTTTTTTCTCCCTCCAGCCTCTGTCCCCTGTGTACTAAGTGTAATGCAATACAGCCGAAAATCTCAGAAATATAATATGAAAAGTAAACTAGAAAAAGGTTAATTTTGCATGTAAATAAACATATAAACCTGCCAAAGGAGTAAACAGAGTTCAGTTATTAATTGTTATGTTTTATCGTGGATGTGTTTGTTTATTTGCGGTGCTGAAAATCCCACGAATGGTCCCAAGAAAAGGTTGTTTAGTTGCTTTAAATGGTCGACAGCCAAACACTGCTGTTTATTTAAAAGCTATTCTTTTTCATTGAAACTTTCGTATTAATTTTGAATGGTCGCAGTGACCAAACAGTCCCTGTTGTGGCATTATTTTCAGTTGGTCCTAGAGGATTTAAATAGTGAACATTTCATAAATCAACCTTTAGTCTTGCCACAAAATCTAAATGCATAACCTCTGCTAATTTATTCCTTTCCACAAAACATGCAGAGCAGTAAAACACTCATATTTAAATGATTGAGGGATGAATCAGATCTTTCAGAGGACCAAAATAACTTTTCATTTGTTGTATTTTCAAATTCACGCCAAGACCGAAAGAAGCTGCAGGAGGCACCAACCCAGAGTAGAAAATCTCACTCAGTCCAGTTTTATCTAATACAGAAATGACTACAAAGAAAGGAACTGTTTTGTTTGCACAATGAAATGTTATTTCTCTTTCTTTCCAGTGAGCCCTTAGTGTAAGCAAATGCACTCAACTTCCTTAACAAGCACAGGACAAAAGAGGTGGCTGTGCTTTCTTGTCAGAGAGAGATAAGGTAATGATGCATACATTTCCCACTGTTCACAGACACAGCACTAACTGTTTGTTAACAGCCTCTCGGCAGGAGTTCAATTCCAATTTCTTCCTCTGGCTCGTTGTCAGCTCAGGACGTGGTATCATAGCTCTCTGGGGGTCTCTGGGGAGAGGATGGAGTCACACAAAGTGAAACAATAGTTCTCTCTTACCCACAAGCAATTTAGGTATTTTGGCTTTTGTTTCTGCTCCTGTCATGGCTATGAAAGTAGCTGGCTGTCTGATGAAAACTGGTGTCGCTGTCACTGTGTCTGACATTTGTTTACCTTGTCTTTTGTTTCTCCCTCTCAGATGCTGCTTCTCAAATTTCCCTGTGGTGTTCCCATTGAGACATTGCTTTAAAAAAAATCCTCTTGTGACTAAAACATACTTACGTCTCCTTCCTACCATTACATCTAGCAGTGATTTTAAGGGAATGCAATTGCCCCTGTTTGTAAAATGATTAAAATGCACCCCCCTTGTCAGTCTGCCATCCCTCTTCTCTACTCCCTAGTAACAAGAGAGTGCAGGGGCAGAGGGGTTGTCTACATGAAAATGTTTGTCTGGTGTGCCTGACTTATTGATGTTTATCTGACTAAAGTTTGAATAAGTAAGAATCTATGACCCTGACCACGGCTCTGAAATATCTGCAGCTTAACTTTACTGTGAACTAATAAATTTATGGCACCTTTTGAGCTTCGCTGTGCCCTCCTGTCAGTTTTGTCTTAGATAATATTCTCTGAAATAACTACTATGATAATCAATTCTTTACTTGTTTGTAGCCTGTGTACTCTATGGATTCGTGTCCCCTTAATGATCAAAGTAACATTTTGTCACAGAAGAGCAAGAGGATCATGAATGCAGATTGCTGCCAGTCGGGCAATATTTCTTTGATCACGCAGCAGGGTTTTCCCCGGTGTGTTTTGATTGGTAGTGTAAGACTATGGTCTGCTCCCATTGGACCATCTCCCTCGTTCAGATTTAACAAATCACTGACTGGTTGCACCTCAATGTCTCCTTGGGCCTGACTGAGCTCCACAAGTCCCTTAATTGACTTCTCTAGGATTATGAAAAATGAGTCAGCCTTTCAAATGGCTCATTTAGCACAACTGCTATCACAGCGCCTGTTACTCTATCTTCAACATATTAAAAAGGGTTAGGTGCTCTTGATTAGGAGCGATGGGCTGTAAGGGCCCAAGCTACCGGCATTTGACAGCTGGTCACTAATTCCCCAATTCATCACTGGTGAATCTGAGGTATTTGGCCGCTCATGTTGGGAAACAGCATATTTTGAGATATGAATTCTCCACCGTCATTTAAAAAACCAAGAGACAGAGAAGCGGTAGATGTATGGGAGACACACACATGAGTGCAGGCATATAGCAGGTTGATTCGGAGCTTACAGAGCACTTTGGCCCCAGGTTATATGGGCTCTGACAGTTATTGTGAGACAGCAAGCAGCATATTAAACCCCCACGTGCTAAATTACAAATTGCTCGGTGTGACATCATCAACAAAGTGCAGCAAACTAAGCACTCTCCCATATCCCACTTCTTTGTTAGTGAGCAGGGTAACCAACAGGTATAAAAATAGGATAAAGTCCGCACACTGCTTGGCTCCTGATAGCAAAAATTTAAACAAAAATTATTGCCATTGGGAGCTTAGCAGTGTTCAGACTTTTCCTATTTCTATGCAGCAAGTTCATTTTTTTGTCCTGCACCTGTGTATAATTTCCTAGATGTGCACACACTAGCTTTTCTCTTTTAACCAACAGGTTTAGCAACAATTTAGCCCCTATTAAAGTAGTAATCATTCATTCATTCATTCATTTTTGTAACCGCTTATTCTCTGCAGGGTCGTGTGTGGACTGGAGCCAATTGTGGCTAACACTGGGCGAGGCCGGGTACACCCTGGACAAGTCGCCAGTTCATCGCAGGGCTGATATTATTAGTAATCAGTTCAACTTAAAGGACCGTACCAGTGTCACTAAATGCCATTGTCCTTTGTCACCATCGGCCTCAAAGGTTTTGTAAACCCCACACATTTTCCCCCAAGTAATTTCATCTGTGAGATATCATGTTTGTTTTGTTTACAATGTTACAGAAAATATTTGAAAATGTGAGACAGTCAACAGTCAAGCTAGCATGGCAGCACTTGTAAGGAACTACTTTTCCAGGCACAGTAACTCTCGTCTCAACAGCTCTCCTCTCTCTCTCGCTCAGTGATTTTTGACCAAATAAACGCAGACATTCTCTTTGAAAGGGTGAATTACCTTTGCCTTGTAACTTTCACATCTCCTAGTGTTTCTATACCCTGTTTCAAAATGAATGAACGTGAATGGGGTTTAAAAATGCATTCTGGGATCTGCTAGAGCACAAACATGGTCGAATTTTAACGATAGTTGTAGGGAGACAGGGCCAATTTCGGCTAATGGTGTGATGGTGTACCGATATGCCAGTGACTTTTTAATTCATTGTGGATGCTATGCATCCTTTATACACTGTATGATTTAAATATTTAACCCTAGAGTGTATTCTATGTTTAAACTGCATATTTTTTGACTACAAAGTGATAGCACAGGTCAAGAAGAAGGATTTCATTTCATAGTTTCCCGTGGTTCATAGAGATGATCAAGTCTTGAATTTTTGCTAATTTGCAGGTCAAAAGATGTCCAGGTATCTAACTTGATATTTGGCTGAATATGGTAAAAAGTAAAGATATTACTACTATGAAGTTAAAGGCACAAATTTTCTGTCACTAGAGGCCTCTCAGTGATAACAATGAAAACAAACGATGTTGTCTAATGTTGTTGTGAAGCAGTGTAGGATCATGGGGTTTGTTTATTTACTTATGAAGCAGCCACCATTGCAGATTGCAATCTATCTGACTGGCTCAGTCAGAAGCGTTGACAGACGAGGTAATGTGTTACAGTTTAATTCATGTTGCATTTAATTACATTTGCAGACTTCCTTGCTCACCCTCTGACTGGTGTTATCCGGAAAGTTAAGAACTAAGTGCAATGTATCATTACCTTGAAAAAAATCACAGAATTCTCTGCGTTTTTAACATTGTTGAAATCATTTTGAAATAATTCAGTTGAGCAAATGTCATTTTTAAACTTTTTAATGTGAAAATGTTTAATATTGCACTGTCACATGAGGCAAGTTTAAAATGAGGAAGAACTGTTTGCTGTCCAAATTATGGGAAGGAAATAGTACAACACAGGAGTTGAAAGCAATACTGGAGCATAACTGTATTTTACAAACATAGTGAACTTAAGAATTTCCCCTTTTTAAGGGAATTTATGTATTTTCTTTCTCTTAAAATCCTGTCAAGATTGGAATCTTTCATAACGTATGTGGTACAAGCTGACCACAGTCTCCGCTCTCCATTTTTGAACAACATTTTTACACGTTTTTAGTCTAGCTGGCGTGTTTGATATTTAGTGGATACATTTCAGATGACGTTTTACTGGCATGAAATGTGTTTCAAAGGTCAATGACAACACGTTAGAAGGTCAAGCTGGCTGACTGAAGCCGAGGAGGCATGATAGTGTAACTGATTCAGTCCTCTCTTTGCCCTCAACTAGCTGTGTCAAGGTTCCTTATATGTTCTGAGGAAAGAAAAAAAAAGCGTCTACCTGTGAAGCCGAGTCCTGTTTGGCGGAGGCTCCTCAGCTTTAATGCAGCAGGATGTGGCCCTGACGGAAGCAGCATGTCCTCTGAGCAAGAGCAATTATGATATCCATGCAAGCGGAAAGGCTGCAGCCAGTAGAACAGCAAGACATGCTTTGATCCGGCAGGCTGCCTATTTAAATCACAGCTCACCTCCACTACAGACGCCATCCTCAACTAATGTAGATGGGCCTTCAAAAAGCAGTCTGAGACCTCTGCTGGCTCCTGTGGGCTCCTCTGTCATGATATGCAGCTGTTTAACCCCTTAAAATATAATTTGTTTCTCCTGCCTTTCCTCCTCATCAAAGCTCTGTAAAGGCACTTTGTTTTAGGACTGACTGCTGAGTGATGTTTTCTTTCATGGCCATTTAGATGGTGTGCATCAAAAGCATATCCTGTGGAGGCACTATGCAGCCTCTGAGGGAAAAGTTAGCAGAACAGTCTTTAAAAAACTCTTTGAGCTTTGAGTGCGAGACAAGCTCTCAAGAACATTTTTAACAGAAAAGGACAGAAATGAGAAGAGTGACACTCTGTTTGGCTCACGTCTCTGGACACCAGAGTGTATCGCTGAGGGAGACATTAATGAACTGTGACACATCAACTTGTCAGATGAGAGTAAAAAGCACAAATTGCAGAAATTTAATTAATGCTGTTTCCAAGTTATTTCACACATGCAATTAATAAGACAATTTAACAGTAATTTACAATGTGAGCTTTTGAAAATCTCATCAGAGGTTTCACCCTTCAGTTGTGTTACATGTGCTGTAAGACCAAAGCTCTGGGTGGAATGTGTAAAGCTACTTATTAACAGAAAACTTGTGTTACATTGCTAATGGTGCGTGAACTAAATAAAACCAAACAAAAACACAGCAGAAATCTAAACCACTGCACTTGGTTACATGTCCCTTCATTACCATAAACACGGTCATTGTAGTTTATTTTGAGTCTGTCCCACATTCAAGGTCCTGCTGCCGGAAATTCTCACTAGAGCATGAAATGTTTATTAATCTGTGACCGAAAGCAGTCTTAAATATTTGCTAAAAACAACAGTTCCCATGTTGGAAGCTTTTGCTGAACTCGAACTGAAAAAAAAAAGGGTATTATGTATTCAGGAGGAACAAATGTGCTATGGGCTTAATACCACTGATGCTGTGTCGGGAAGTGGGAGGGTGGCACATAAATGGATTGTAGTCTTTGAATGGGATTTGTTGACAATGAGAAAAACACAGACTAACCTCAGTGTTATCTTTGAAAAGTGGTGCTGAGAAGAGCACCACTTTCTCCTTCATACAGGATGTTAGTTGTAATTCTTTTTTTTTTTTTTACAGGATTGACAGAAGATTGCAGCAGTGACCAAGTGTTTAGGACAAAATAAGGGTCCAAATAACTAATATTGAGTTCCTAATCATATTTTTTTTAACATATTTTGATAGTTTTAATGGTAACACATTATTTGGATAGTCTGCCTACAGACAGTTTATAGAGTAGTTGTAACATTTCAACAATATATCAATTGAAATTACACAATTTAACTGTGTCTCCTAATACCAACCCTAATTAGTTAACCATTCCTCTAATCTTTGCTGAACATTCTGAAAAAACATTCAGGATAAAATTTAAAAAATGTTCAAGTAATATTCAACAATGTATACATTACATGTACATATACATGTAATGTATATAATAGGCCAGCAATTGAAACATTACAAATACTGTATAAACTCAGTAGTATCTGTAGGGGGACTGTCCTAATTAAGTGAAACTGTTTTAAAT
>JAQLOL010000005.1:4747278-4776190 GCA_029783665.1 Naso thynnoides | reverse complement strand
AACTGTTTTAAATTATTTGTGTTTTAGGCACAGTAATGAAAAGAGATGTTTTAGAAGTGTTTTTAATTGATGCTTTTGATTCATTGTCTGTTTCACTGTTCAAGAGCTGTAAGTACTTTTGGAAAAGATCTTTTTTAGATTAATATGTGATCCGACAAAATGATGTCTAACTCGAGGTCTGTTTTTCCACTGTACCAGACACATACCTCCTGAACTTCACATATTATTTGCTGCAATGTAAAACTGTCAGTTGGTTCCAGTTTAGAAACATACGAATTTCCAAACCAATCGAAACTATATAGGTTTATCGATTCCCTACATCAATGCCAACATTTTTCTGGCAGTTGTACATTGCACAATAATGATGTTATTGTTCGTGTGTTCATGCTGCTAAAAGCTTGCAACAGGAGTCATGGTGGAGAGAAGAAACGATCAAGCACGATTTTACTTCACAAAGAAAGATGTGCTGGTTGCAATGAGAAAGTATTAGACTGGAGATAGTATCATTTAATGCTGTTTGCTTTTTAAAATGAAAAGGTTGCAGAACATTTAACATTTAAATTGTTTATTTATTTATTGCCAGTAATGTTTCATGTGTTTCAGTGGACCAGGGGCACCACTGTACGGTTTGAACAACATTATTATAGTAGATGCTGCAAATAGTGCCCCCCTTTCTATTCACTCATTCAAAACGATTTGAATCGAAACTGATTTTAAATCTGATCATGATGGCAAGAATCAAAAACGAATCAACCTCTGAAATTCCCAATCAGTGAACAGTGACAGTTTCAGTGTGTGTCAAAGCGTGGGCCTTGAGGTATTGCAGTTTGGCAGCAGCCTGGGCTTCCATCCACACAGCAGGCGCACCACACTACTTTTCCTTCTTCTGTAAAAAAACCCCTCTCTTAGCTGCAACTAGCTGTATTTTTGTGTGTGTTCGTGTTCCCTGCACTCACTTTGAATGATGATATGGAAACATTTATTGTTATGTCCATAATTTCACTGCAACTTTTGCTAATATTTAATTAAAAAAAAAAAAAGTCCATCATAAAATGAGATAGTGGGCCTTTGTGGTGTTTGGGGGGCATTAAGCCTTTAAAATCTGGAGATCTCTGATGTAGTTGGTAAATACAAGAGATGTTCTGACACCATTTTCTACTTCCATATACTGACTCTGTTTCCTGAACTTGCGTGGTGGCCAATGCTAAGTGCTGATCCGATATCAGCATGTGGAAAAAACAATTCCTTCAAAAAAATAATTTGGTTAAATAAAAAGATTTTAAAAGAGCACTATACAAAAGTGGCGCAACAGCAACTCAAAAAGTAAAATCTCATTCCTTTCACTACATTAACTTAGTAGGAAGTAGCTGGGTACTGTACTGCAGCTAATAAATCATGTGGTATCGGATTGGTACACAGACCGGCATCCTCGCTGATATCAATACAAGCAAAAAGCACTGATACTGGTATCAGTATCACAACAACTCTAGTAAATATATGAATTAGATCAGACTTTGTAAGGACAGGTAAGTACCTAGATTTAAAAAATAATAATAACTTGATGAAGACATGTTGTTTAGTCACTCCTCATTCGTTGCTGTGTTGACCATGTTTTGTTTGTTTGTTTGTTTGTTGGGAGGATGAGGACAGAACATTTAATTCAAACAATAGTCTGTCAACCTAATGGTCAGTGCAGTGAGTTGGCTGACTGACTCATGATTATCCATGTCCATGCTAACATGAAAACAAAACAAAAATCAGACTAATAGTTTCCTCTCTGCTGTCGTCCTGATACCAGTGAGTTTTGTCTGTGAAACCCCACTGGGCAGGAAATGAGAGAGGAAACCTGTCAATGAGTGTCCAGGCTGGGTCGGCAGTTTCATTAACCCATCCCTGTGCCTGCAGCGCAGCAAAACAGTGCCAGATTTGAATGTGACAGATGCCGTCGACCATCAGCAGGCTGATTGTCACTTCAGAGAGGCCGCAGATGCTTAACATCCACCTGAGACGCGGCAGAGAGATTTGTGGTTTGTCTGCGAGAAACAGTGACAACAGCGAATATGTGTGTGGGTGATGAATCCTAAAGGAGAAAAAATAAAATAAAATTAGGCTTCAATTTAGAACAGTGGCCCTCCCAATATACACTCCACTGGCTCTTAAATCCTCTGCTGGACTGAAGGAAGTAGGTGCATAAAATTGCCTTTTCTCTTTCTGGTTTCCTTTGATGCCAGTATTGAATTAAAAAGATTTCATCACGTTTTACATTTTTTGAGCACAGTGCTTCAGAAAGGTAAGGGAAAATTATTTGATGTAATGCCTAAGTGTCACCATGTAATATTTTTTTTACCTTTATTACGTTTATAAAGACAGTGATGTTTTTTCTTCACATTTTGTCGAAGAAGTTACTTGGTTCTTTAAGGTTTTCTGTGTATTAAATCCCTGCTGTGTATGTTGTACGTTGTTGCAACCGAGAAGAAGAAAGGAAAGGTGAAGAAGAGTAAACTGGTCCGTCTCAGCTCGAGCTTGAGCTGACTGACAGTGTTGCTTGCAGACACTCTGTTGTCTGCAGAGGTGAGTCAGAATGTAAGGCACAAACAGCTTGTACTGACATCTCCCTCATTAAGAGGAACAGTGTAGACCTGCGCATTAGGACAGAGAGTTCAGAGAGCATCACTGATTGAGCAAATAGAACAGGAGTGCTTGGATTTTTATCAGTCCTGAACACAGAGGCTTGGAAAATCAGAGATCTTGCAATAGTCTCAGACCACGTCACTTACTAAATAGCTGTCTACGGTTATAATGCCAGTCTTTCCAAATAAAACACAAAAATGATGTTTACCCCGAGGCTACCAGCTGATGCTTTGAAACTTTGAACTGCTTGGGCAGACAAAACCAAGTGTAAATGCTTCTTGACATCACCAATTTGTTGAATGGATTCTCATTTTGAGACCTCGAGTTTGGCATTTCGGCCATCACTGTCTTGTTTTTTTTAAAGCCAGAAGTGACTGTTTGGACTAAAGGGGCACAGCTGCAGGTTGCTGCAGGTTTGTGGCAATTCACATCCTCTTGACCTTTCAGACCTGGAAGCTACATCTGATATTTACACAGTCCGTACACAAAACAGGGAAACTGAAGACACCACTTCACCTTCACCATCATTATACAGACAGATCATGAAATTGTAGTATTTATGGTCATTAAAAACTTGAATTTCTCCTCAGAAAATATAAAACTACACACACACACACACACAGCAGACAGTATACCCCCATCTAAGTTCATTTCAGGTGTGTTGCCCTTCAATATGACTTCTCCGTATTGTTCAGTGTGTTTCCGTGAAGGTGCTGTAAACCTATAAACCTCCTGATCCCTTCCCCAACAGACAACTACAGCAGGGCATAAAAATGACTAGAGACCTTGTTACAATGAACCTGTTTGTCGTGTTTGGGGTAAACACAGAGGAGCCCTGGTTTGCCTCTGCTGTGAGCACCACAGGCTCAGGGAGGGCTTTACCTGGGATGGAAGCAGGGGAGCTGAGATGAAAGTTGCTGCCAAATCTTCCTGTGATGCTCAAAACCAAAAAGCTTGCAGCTATTTTCCGGATTGACTGATTTCACAGCTGAGATGCAGAGCAAAACTGAGCACAGCCAGACTGTAATTCTACGCATTCCTGGCTTCAGCGCCCACACGCAGCGCTGATCTCACAGGAGCGCTGAGCGAGATGAAAGAAGAAATCTGGTTTTATGCACTTTCTTCCAGAAAACAGGCCCAGTTCGCTCTGCGACAGGTATAGGGATGCACCATGACTCATTTTCTCTGATTACTGTACAGAACATTTTAGTTATTGGTTTAGAGAGGCGGTGGAGGAGGGAAGCTAAATTAGTACTGGAAGTAATGATGCCCTGAGGCTCAAAGGAAAGAGAGATCTTGAAAAATTACCTCATAGTCCATTTATTTCCCTGTCTATCTCTGCAGCGTTGTGTAGCATTAAAGCAAGCCATCGCAGAGCAGTCATAAACATGCTCCCAGGGTCCTTGTTCCCAGGGTTAGGGCTCAGTTTGATCAAAACATGATAATACTGCGAGGGGGCTTTTGCACCTTTGTCAATTGGTTTGAGCTTTTAGAGTTTTCAGCTTGATCTGAACAAAATTACAGTAAGAAAACTTCCCTGGACCAAAGCACAGACTGAACAGCAAGATTTTGGTCTTAAGAAAAGAGATGGTCTCAGTTCAATTCAACTTGAACCAGGGTGTTATCCATTTCGAGTACAAAAGCTTTTTTTTGAATGGTGAACCAGCAACAGGTAGTCAACCCAGGTTATATTGTTGTCTTCTTCTTTGTTTAATTCTGGAAAGACAGATGACAGAACTCACAACCTTAGGAACATACACTCCCATCATAGGGGCAGTGCAAATGCTGCCTTCTATGTTAACACACTGCTATGAATGGAATATTTTAGCTTTTTTGTTACTTTCAGACTTTGTATGATTAAATTGTGCCTTTAATCTGCTGTTTGTCTGCTGTGGTAACATTTGAGTTTCGAGGGCACAGAAGAGAGAAAACTTTTCTAACCTTCTTATAGCAGCTTTTCTTTGAAATAAATTGTCAGCTAATGCAACACAATGGCTTTGATGCGTGTGTGTGTGTGTGTGTGTGTGCTTGTGTTACAATGACATTGCAGGACAAGGCATCAAACAAGCACAAGGACAGGGAAATTGCTTAAAAGCCTGCCGGAGCGTGTGGCGAATGAGTAGCCTGAAATTGCTTTACGGTTACTTTGTCACTTTCTCATTTTTTGGAAATTTTAATACTCATGTTTTCTTTTTGTTGTTTAAGCACATTAAAAGTCCCATGTGTCAGATGCAGACCTATGTGCAGATATAAGCTCAAACTCTAAAAACTGAAGCTCCTTGCCATATAAATGATTTACAATTAACAACAGCAAAGGGTAAGTGTCACTCAGTATGTGTTGTGTTAAATTTCATTCTGCATCACAACAAAAGGCTGCCATGGTATTGGTTCCAGTATAAATCACGTAGCATTTACTGAAGACTACAGTGTGTTTTTGGAATTAAATGTCCAATGGCATAAAGTAAGCACTAAGCCTCATGGCCGTATACAAGCAGACAGAATGCAATAATCTTAATGCATTATGTATGTAAAAATCAAAGGGTGGTGGTTTGCTCCTAACATGGGTCCGACACCTCTGTAAGATGCAGGAGGAGCAGCGAGGTTATGTTACGTCGCCTCACACTCAGAGGTACCCATGTCCCCATCAATATTTCCATGCCATCAGCAGTTTTATTTACAACACTGTCATCAATATTGCTTCCACTCAGTGTGGCTGCCAGTCTTTACAACCTCCTTCAACTGGTTAAGTAGATTGAATAAAACGCAAATGGGTCACTCAAGCTCTGTGCTGCACAACTACCATAAAACCCAATGTTCGTCAAATGAGCTCCTTGGAAACAGCCCCTCGACTCCGTAGCGACCACTTTAACAGCCAAATGTGGAGGCTTGGCTCTGTGTGAGAGGGAGGCGTTGGAGGTGATTTAACATCGTTTGGTCTCTCCTCTCTGCTTTATTAGCAGGAGGAGCGCACCCTCCATCACTGCCGGCTCTGTCTTTCTCTCTCATCTCTCTCTGTCAGACAGGGTTAACTCGTGGCACCATTAACCCATCCTGTCCTCTTACAAGCAAATTCAAGGAGAGAATGCAAACTAACATGTCCTTCAAACACATGAATCTGTGATCTCTAAGGGCTGGTTTCACAAACACCGTTCAGACTCATTTACACAGTCTCCTCTGTTTATGGGGTCAAAAGACCATGATGTACTGTGGTATGAAAACTGACTACAGGACTCCAAGAAGGCATTCATATATTCCAATGAAAGTTGCTCACCACTAACATAGTGCAAAAAAGTTCCAAAGTTTTCACATGCACATCAAGTGAAACACTGGACACACCTGACACAAGTCAGACTTGATGTTTTTCTTATACGTTGAAACATCAAAGAAATGAGATGCCATCCTGTGTTGCCATTACGGCTCTACTCTTGTGTACTCTGCAGTGCATTTCAAATCGCAGTTGAAAGAGGTTTTGCCCAGTGTGTCTGACACACACAGATGGATACAGGGTGCTGGTGTTAACGACTGCTTCTGAACAATAACTTAAAAAAAATGCAACACTGATTTCTTGTTAATAATACTTGTGATTAAACGAGTTAATAGTGCCTCGCAACATAAACCATTTCTGTTTCTTTCTGTTGTTGCCTTGTCAAAGTAGGTGGTCAAGAAGGGACAAAACACACAAAAAATAGATGAATTCAGCTTATAGCATTTTTATTACCTGCCCAATGGGCCCACCATCACAAAAAATAAATAAATAAATAAACATAAATAAATAAATAAATGCGTGCGGATGGACGAACAATACAATTACATCCTGCTGCAGACCTCTCTTGTGTCCGTGCAGCAGAAGCATCGAGGCTAGCAGCTGAGTATCAGCACAGAGTTGCTGAAAACACAGAAACACTTTATATATAATAAGACGAGAGTAAGAAGACTGGGCCAGCAGGATGATGACGAAAGATTAGCTGTCAAAGTGAAGCGCCAAAAGCACCAACTTCACAGTATTTCAGATGCTAACAGAGAACTCGATTGAGTTTGCTAGCTCACCTGTAGCCTGCAGCTCTTCATCAAACAGCTCTTCATTCCATTTCTGTCACAGATGGAATACAATTACTCCCAGACGTATTTAAAATTGATCCACTGTGAATAAATGCTGGAAATGACCATTGTTTTCGAATGTAAACCCATTTCCGATGATCAATAGTGGTCAGCTAGTTAAGCTTACAGAACACATTGTGTTACCTTCTTCCAAATAAAAGTCAGTTTGTGCTTTGATACGTCATTGCTTTTAATGTAAAATTGCAGCTGTAGGAAATGTTTAGTTTGGATTAACCATAACTTTCCACTGCACTCTACAGAGTTACTTCTCACCACTGCTGATGAGTTAGACTACAGCATTTATGCACCCATATAATCTTCAAGCTCCAAACAGCCCAAATTTGTATTTTGTTAAAGACACTGCTGAGTAACAGAAGATAAAGAACTTTATAAAATAATCTTATGAAAAATTATCACTGTTAAAACATCCTTATAACTCTTAATTTAATACAGTCGTTACGTCAATGATCTCACTGTCGTACATTATGTTGTTATCTCAGGTGTGACTCTTGGCTCTGAGTCACACAGTCGCAGTCTTTGTTTAACCATCCTCAGGCAAGAGTGAGTAGTCAAAGAGGTAATGTGGAGTGTCTGTGTGTGTGCTTGTTTTGTTGGTCAGTGAATGAAACATCAACAGTATCAGATTAGACAGACAGACCTGGATAGACAGCCTGCTTTTGTTCTCCAACGGATTGCACTTTGCTCACCTCCTGACTCCTTTGATTACATTTTCCAATACAAACAATTCCCTTGGAGTTCCTCCCGGGCAGGCTTTGCCCAGACCACACTTACACGGGAACTGGCCAGTGGATTAATGCTAAGCTGATGAATCATATCAAACAATTACCCCATTTTCCCACAGAGGAGGATGGGCTGGGATGGCCGAGGCAACAAAGTCTCAATCCCTGCAGAAGATGAGAGCATTTTCTGGCCGCAACATCAGACGCTGTGTGATCGGCCCATCCTGTGTCGTCGTGTGAGAAGACAGTCACGTCTGTCAGCCGTACGCCTCCTGGGGAACTGCAGCACACACATCAAAAAACAAACGGCTTGCTCTGTAAACATGAAAACATGGAATAAACATCAGCTGGTCATGTCATGCAAATGTGACCAGTGCTCTGTGCTTGAGTGTTTGAGGTTTCTCAGTTTAACATTGTGCTGTTGCTGCGCTGGCTGTCCAACATGTATGAGTGCCATGAAGGCCACAAACATGTTGGTCTGACAACAAAGGTTTTCCACAAGTGCTGCTAGAGTTTGGACCTTTTCAGAATTGTTTCTTAGAAGTGGGCAAAGTTGTGCCAGAAATACCTTCTCTCCTTGCAGCATTTATTGCAAAGATGTCTAAATCACAATGTTTGTAGATGGATTTCTATGTTGTTAATGACTTTATTAGTAGTTAATACATCATTTACATTAGGCACATCCATTAATGAGAGGCCAAGTTTTGGAAGTGGAAGTAACTTTGGCTGATGTATTCTCTATTTTTATTCAACAACAGTTAGTTAATCTGTGTATGAAGATAATTATAATATCTGTTTTTTTTTAAGTCCTGTGATATCTTTAATTGAGTTATTGCATGGAGAAGAAATCAGTGTTATTCTGAACAATGTAAGACCTGGATTATAACCTAAATGTAAATTAGTATTTTCTTTGAAATGTAGAATGTATGGGCTGTATAAAACATGGATGTCGCCTCTGTAACATCAACAGGTTTCTAAACAGCCATAAAGCTCAGTGTGAAAGCTCCAGCTGTTATCATCTTGGCAGTGCTTAACTCCCAGCTAAAGATGCATGGATGGAAAGTTTTTAAAAAGGTCTTCTAGTACCTGCAAAGCAAGCTGAATTGTTTGTCCAGTATTATCATTAAACACCAGCACAACAAAAATGGCCCTGACTCATGTGACTCAAATTAGCTGAAGTGACGCTTAGCAGACAGCTAGCAAGTATTTAGCTAAGTATTTAAAAAAGGGAGTTACATAAAATTTTACCCCCTCTTGTCATGCACAATGAAATTAGCGAAAGAGATCAGACTGTAAGACTGTGCAGTCTGACTGATCAGACTGCCCATGGCATGTTGGCTTTTTCTACTTTTCAGCTCTGGAGGTTGCCGCCAGGATAGATCATATGTTTGTGTGGCTTGATAATCAGTCACACATTCACACACTTTATCTCTTCTCTTAAAGTTAGCATTTTAAGAATTTTGGAGCCCTCTTTATCTGTGACACACTTATCAGTCGTCTTGTCTGCTCAAAAATTGTGAACGAACCTAAGAATAATAACGCGTTGCATCTGTGTTGCTATTGAGTACATTCGTCTGGTCAAAGCTGAATAAATTTGAGGTCTAACCTGCAATTTGTTGGTAATGGCTGGAAGTTGCACTGCATAAGGACAGTCATGATGTAAACATCCAATCCATTGTACAGGCTGACGTAAAAGTAAACAGTAATATAGTAAATATTCAAAGGACAGAAATGTAATGTGACCATACCTTTACTTGTAAATAGCATGCTGAAATTTTCATTGACACTGAAAAACTAGCCACTACCTGCCCAGCTCCAAACAACAAACAGACAAGGTGAGCTACTAGCTCAAGAATCAAAGCAAAGACTCGCCAAGTGGAGAGAATGTGGACTCCAAGTTTATAGTTAAGTTCAGTTAGCTACGTCAGGTGGATATGAAATAAGCTACTGTTCCCTAACATGTTAGCACTGTGTTAGGCCTTCATGGTTGTTGGGAGGTTTTGTATTTTTTGCCCCCTGTTGCCCATAAAATTAATCAATGCAACTTAAATGAATCAATTCTGTTATGCACATTCTGTCCTTTTTGCAGCTAATTAAACAAGATGAAAATCAAGGTTTTGGTAGGACAGAGAATGTAAACGAGCTAAAGCAATTTCCTTTAACCTGACAAACAAAAAGTTCTTACTAATGTCTTTAATTTTATGATCAAATGTATTAAAACAACAACAAAAAAACAACATGTATTTACAATTGAAGGGGCTATAAAACTAACACCAAGCACAGTACACTTTCTTTATAGATGTCAAAGTGGTAGAGTATGCCGCCTGGCTGAAAAACAGGAATGACAACAGCTTGATCATAAAGGACCTGTACATTATAAACACTGCACTTTATACTATAATCCATCAATAAAGACTGGATCAAGTGATTTGAAGTGGACCACATTTCTAGCCATATTTAAACAAAGTTGTGAGTTTTGAGGAATTGTACTGTAAAAGGTGGTTAAATGTCATTCATGTCAAACCTTTAGCGAATCCATTATAAAGTATGCTCAATAACTCTAACACTACCATTTCTTTTTTAAAAAATGCACTTAAACTTCTTCCAGCCTCCGAAATGTTAACAGATTTGTCAACAATGGCTCTCAGGTAGCCTGTAAATTCCAAGATAATTCATGATGAATGTGACTTTCAGTGTATTGTCCCGTTTGTCCAAGATGCTGAATCATTTTTCACATGGCTGCTATCTTCATTTTAACCAAGCTCTCATTAATATTAGTGATCATCACAAAGCCTGAGCTGGTGTTTTCCTCTGTTTCCCTCAGCGTTATTCTCATTCCTCACTGTCAAGCAGAGGGTGAATTATAAAGCAGAGCATGCATCCTTCCCACTCCTTTGCCACCGTCTCCTCCATGACTCGCCTACCATCTTATCTGAGCGGCCTCCTTCAGCCCACAGCCTCCTCCTGGCGACCTCCTGTTGGCTGCCTGCCAGCATGCCGATCACTGCATCTGTCTGTCAGCAGAATACCAACTGATTAATGCTTTCACTGCGACCATTAATAAAACTGCCGAGAGGTTGCTCTCTCTATTTGAGAGCTGGGGCTGCATTGAACCAAATGAGAAGGTTATGTACAGTAGGGATATGGGGGCAGGTGCTTATATTTTAGGGGATAAAAAGTGATCTGCTGCCCTCCTGACGACCGGTGATATACGTCGTTGTTTCAGTGCAAAATGCAGTTATTTACGTGAGGGTTAGAGATTGATTTGACATAGAATGTTTGATCAGATTTTATCAACTGTCTTCTCCTGTCCTCTGTGACAGCAGCTGTTCTCCAGCTATGATCTTGATTTTCTGCACAGCAGCGGAATCATTGTGGTGTAATGATAAAGCACTGGTGTCTAGCCCATTGGCACCAGCAGTGATCCACGGGCACTCTGCTGGACACACCCTGACTACTTAGCTCGTTTGCCCCATCCATCTCCCCTGCTCTCATACAGCGAAGGATTCCAGCACTGCAGTCATTTGTCCAGAAAATAAAGGGACAGGATGCACTTCTGCGACATTTGTGCAACTCGAAATGTGGCTCCACTGGCCTGGTGTATAGGATGGGATACACAAAGATAAACGCAGGGTAGCTTCATCATTTAAGTGTGCTACAAAAAAAAAAAAAAAAAAAGTGATTTTGTATTAGGCTTTTTGCAGACTTTTGTTCCTGTTACACTGTCCATTTTCCTTCTGCACTGTTGTCCCTGGCAGGCTGCAGACACACGTGCACCAACTCCAGTTGTTTTTATTTACCTGCTAGTGATGAGTGTGCAGCACCTGATTCACACTATCTCACCATTTCCATGCCCTAATAGGTGCAGCATCAAGGACAAAATCCAACACCGGCCTTCCCACCTGCAGACTGTGTCTGTTGGAACACACAACCAAGCTGGAGGTAATCTCTGTGGTGTGACGCTTGTGCAACCAGTGTTTATATAATAAACTATTCCCCTGAACAGACCAAAACAAACAATTAACAAGTAATGTCTGTTTAGCAGTGGTCTGATATAATTTGAACTCCTGTCATCCAAACATTCCTAACAACACATGGAGCTGTCCTGTTGCACTGACCTAACACATTGTTATGACGATCATGGCAAGCGTAGTTTATTTCTCTGAGGTTAATAATCCAGCTGAGCGTCACTGAACACACTTTTTAAGTTTCTGCCCAACACTGAGATTCTCTCCACAGAGTTAAAACACGGATGCAGAGCTTTTTCAGAGCAGTCAACAACACTAATGATTGTAAAGATGGACAAATGTGGATTTCAGTGTTGCAGACTGTGTGATGAAAGTTCCTGGCTTACTGATTTTAAAGCTTATTCAATTAAAAAAGTGCAAAAAAAAGAAAACTATGACTGATGGCAAGAGGGTAGCCTTTGGCTTGGAGTAGAAAGAATTTCTCTTTCCAAGCAAGTTTATGTCTTTACAAGATACTCTCTATTGACTTACGGTGGCATGGATTTATATACTTGTGCACAGCTGCAGGATTTCCTTTATAGGCCACTGGCAGAGTGTGGGACAAATAACTGGTAAAGAAATATGACTACCTGCACACACAAGGTCCTTGTATACATAAATAAAGGACCTCTCAATGGATGAAAAACACTTTGGTTATTCCCACAAAAAAGTGTTAATAAACCTGTCTTTGGGTGTAATTTATAGAGATTTGTAAACACTGTGGCATCTTTAACTCTCCATCCGCATCCTCACTTAAAAAAAAAATATCCTGAAGCCTTTCAAATCTCAAATCCTCCAGAAAACTGCAAGTCTGACAGAGCGGCCGTTGTGTTGGCATCAAGGTTTATTATCCTTTATAATGTACAATATACAAAAATATAGGGTACCAAAAAATTCACAGTGTCTAAAAGGCAGTGATTACAGTCTACATGACAGGTCTAACAGTACACCTGGTAAGTTGCATAGAAGGGCACAGAGCCTCACATCGCAGGGGACAGAGCTCCAAATTGACCAATCGGACAACCGGCTTTCAGACGAGGCCAATGGAGGTTGAGTTCAAAATGACCTCTTTTAAATTCAATTTACCCATCATGTGACTATCTGGAGTCTATAATGTTTGGTACTCTGATATTACGAGTTCCAGCAGGAGTTATTTTCTGTCTGGGTTCACGTGTCTCTGGAAATTTAATGTTTGAGCAGCTGGGAAGGGTCATAAGCCACAGGCGGTCGGTCACATTGTGGAGCTCTGTCCCCAAACAAACCCCATGGTTGGTGTGTACTTAGCTGCTGCACTTTTTTTTGTTTTTTAAACAACTATAAGGCTTTTTTTTTTTTTAAACAAACAGTGTTAGCTTTACAATATACAGATACATTTACACGATCCTCTGCAGGGTCATTACATGGGCTGCAGAGGGCTGTTGCTCCTATATACAGATAGAGCTCATCTCGTGCATGTACAGTAGCTGAACTGAAAAGCATTGCTGGGTTAGCATTCATCGATCAGGCAATAATAATAATAATTATAATAAAATATAGCTGTGAAAATGCCCTTTATAAACCAAGCTTTGACTATAAATAGTGTCTGTTCCAAGTCTGCAGGAACCAGAGGCGCGATGCTTTAACTTACAATGGGTAACATCTCGTACATGAAATCTAGAAAAAACGCTTGGAGTGTCAGCGACAGAATGTGGAAAAAAATGCCTTTATAGACCTCCTCATATATAGTCATATGTATGAAAGCATTTACATTGTACAAAATACAGCAATCCCCTTTCGTCCATTCAGGCATACTGACCACATAGATAGTACATGTGTTTGCATGTACACACATCCACACACTCATGCACTCATTTTGATCTTCACACAGGCAAACCTCTAAGCAAGCATAATTTATTTTCAAGCACGGCCAAATGGATGATTCGTTACAGTCATTCTTTGTAAAAACAGTTTCAGCAATTTTTGTTGTTTTTTTCATTTATGTTAACATTTCATGTGTTGAAGATGCAATGGTTACCAACCTTTTGAAAAAACCAAGAAAACAAAGGAATGTGTGATATTAGAGAAACAAGAATTAATCAGCTATATCTTATTTAACAAAATATTTCCTCCTATGCTACGGCTCGTCTGAGAATAAAACACATATCATCTTAAAAAAACCAAACATTAAAAAAAAAAGAACAAGTGCCAGTATACTAGCTTATTCTACCATCATAGAAAACCCAATCCAGTTGTTCAGCACACTGGCCATATTTGATATGACCACTGAGCTATTTAACACTCAGTAGAATCGATGCATCCATCAGAGAATCGATTGGAGAATCAATCAGTTCCCTTTCAGAAGTCTTTATTGTTCTTGGAAAAAGAACAAAACAGAAGAAAAAAGAGAAAGAAAACAAATCTCACCCCTGCCCTCTATTGCATACAGGCACCCACGGCATTCCCAAAGCTGTTGGTACACTCCAGACCGCTTCCCACAATCCCCCTTGTGTCCTCAATTAGCAGATTTAGAGAATACATCACCAACGCTGATTTTTAGTGTTGCGACTCCAAAAACTTATCTGACAATGAAGTTCTTATCTTTCTGTCACACGGAACACCAACAATGAAAGGCATCCGCCTGCACAGAACAAGTAAGCTGATATTGATCTCTAATTTACTTCATCGTTGACTTTAATGAGTTTACCCTTCTGTTGTTCTCTCGCTCAGGGCCGTAATGGACATTACAATATATGATCTTTACTCCTGGTGCTCTTGTTGTCAAGGGACTCAAAGTTCATCACAGGCTGAGAATGTGGTTAGTAATGGAGAGGCGTGAAATGCTGACCCAGATCCACAGAAATGTAGTGAATTTTCTTACAATCATCTGTTCATGTTTGTCTCTGGAATTGTGGATGCTCGACTCAGCACTTGTGCTGGTGGTCGAAATAATCTGCCTAAAGCCAAAACACGTCCTGCTAGAGTTGTCCACTAGATCCCAACAAGATGCACTGAGCTGACACCGCTGACACCCCCAGCTGTTTGTCCACGACTGCACCAGAACACAGGCCTTGTCGTGCAAACCCACATCTCATGACGGAAAGTTCAAGAAACGCCCTTAAAGTCACAAACCCTACCATGCGGAAGAGACTACGGGAGCGAGGAAAGGAGCGATGGCGAGCGGAAGAACCTGTCCGAGCTCTGAGATACGTTACAGTTCATGTCAGTTCAGTTATGTCACCGGGGGTGGTGTCCGTGTCAGGCAGTGGCGGCGGGGGTTCAGAGAGCCTGTGGTGGGGCGTGCCTCAGCTGTTGTTGCTGTGGTTGTAGGTCCTGCACGGTGATGGGGAGGAATTGGGTTGGTAGTCATATTTGCCGAGCGCTGTGGGATAGTAGGTGGTCGTGTAGACGTTCGTCTGCTGGAGCGGCGTCGGATAGAAGTTGGATCTTTCATCTGGCAGCAAGTTGTTTTTGTTTAATGTCTAGAATGAAACAGCAGAGAAAAGAGGAAGAATTCAACTTTCCACTCTTACTGCTTATTGTTCTATGTTTAACATTTTGTGTCGATAAGTGAATATTTAAAAAAATGTGTATTTTCTTGACAAGGAACACATATCTGTACTGCAAAAAAAGGTGTATTATCTTCAGTTGGCTTTCTGAAGTTTTTCTTTCATAAACGCTCCAATTTTTTTTTTTTTTGTAATATGCTTTTTATCATGAGGAACCAAAGAAAACCACTGAAGATTCCTCCCAGCCCATAAAGAGTCCAGCACAAAACCACAAACTGTCACTTTCACATTAGCATTCAAGAATAGATTTGATGAATGAGATATAAAGTGTTGATTTGAGAGCTTCAGAGATGCTGGTGGATTGATTTTTCTTTAACTTCTGGACATAGCCAGAATAGTTTTGTCCGTTGCTTCCAGCCTTTATGCTAATCCAAGATAAACAAACTGACTGTGACTTCATATACTGCACGTCTGAGTGATACTTGACTGTCAAAACTCCCCACAACAAAGTGAATCAACATATAATCCCAAAGTGCTGAACTCTCTCTCTTTCTCTTTAAATAATTTTTTGGCTTTTGTGTCTTTATTCCTGATAGGACAGCAGAAGGACTTGATAGGAAATGGGGAGAGAGGGAGGGAATGACTTGTAGCAAAGGACTGCAGGGTGGAATCAAACTTGTGGCCGCTGCAGCAAGGACACAGCCTCCTTACATGAGGCGCCTGCTCAACCAATGGAGCTACCAGACCACTCAAAACTGTCTCTTTACAGCAAGTGATCAACCAAAACCAAAACTACATCATTCTGCTTTTAATGCACATCAAGTTATATTTAGGTATTTTCTGAAATTAACACTTTTTCTTGATTCTAGCGTAGCTATCTGGTTGTTCGATTTTAAAATACCTAATTTCTAGAAAATCCTTTGAAGAAGAAATAATCCTCAACTGGAAGATGTTTTCAGTTATTTTCATGACTTCATCACAAACAGAGAAGGCTGGATTTTTTTCAAGCTGCCATCATGTTCTTTGTTTTCTCTAAGTAATATCAATAATTCTTGCCCCTGGCTCGATAAAATATCACATCTAGCCTCGAGGTTATAGCTTGTGTGCTGTAAATGTATTCATAACCAAAGCAAACCAATTTAACAAATTTAATTTAGCTCATGTTAAGCTTACTCAATACACTAATATATGAGATGGTGGGAATTCACTACAGTGCTCTTAAATAAAAACAAGTCTAAAACCCACATTTTATCCTAATGCAATTGCTGAGTCTCTGGTAAAAGCCAACCATAATGTCAAACACTTTCCAGGGGAAGCATTAGACTAATGTAATCCATCTGAACAGCTCTGGGGACAGAGGCAGGAAGATAATCAGGTTAGAGTCGGTGAAATACACAACGCCGGGCATCATAAATTGGCCTGGAGGAGAGGGAACCTGCAGGATAAACAGCAAGGTAGTGCTACACAGTGACACATCCAACAGAGTCCCGACCCTTCTGGTCATTAACGCTGATGAGTTGAGGCTCTCAGCACTACTAGGGCTGTCAGCACAGCAACAACAGTAACAACAAGGACAACAGTGTCAGGAGGCCAACCCTGTCAAAAAACATGTTACTAACAGGAAGATGGGAATGTTTAAGATGGATTCCTGCTGGCATTGGCTGAAGTCGGTCAAAGGCTGCCCTAAAATTGCAGGTGGTGCAGGAATTTCGAAGATGATTTGCAGTCAAGAAAATTTAGCTTGAAAAGTGCCTCTATAAATTGAAGACTTGTCATTTGGCGAGTGCAGTGACACTTTTTTTTATTCTCTGCCAAGTTGATTTGAGGTAAACCGCCTACCAGCCAACCCAGACCATCGACTCCACCCACTCCTCTGAGTGGACTTGCTTCTGTTGGTCTGGCATTGTGCTTTGAAACGATGGTTTCTCCAGTTGAAAAGGTGATCATTCAATGAGCTGGGTGTGTGGAGCCACAGGCGCGACAAACGCAGCTGTCAGTCACGAAATATATACGACATTTCAACTGACAAAGCCATGTTACAGGACCAAAAAAAAAAAGACAATGTTGTGGTATGTGGTGTCTTCAATATAAGTTTTAAAAAATGATGAATTTATATGTGGAAAATTAGCCCCTATCAGTCTGTTTGTACCAATGCTTCGTGCCAGCTCCTGGAAATTGCTTAAAGTTGAGGCAATGCAAGACCAAGAGAAGCCAATTTACTCAATGGAGTAGGTGGAGTCTATTATCTAGGCCAAGGCTATGTATGTATTAGATTGGTCAAGGAAAATCAGCTATTTAATACAGATAATTGTGGCTGGAAATAATAGGCTGTTCCTGTGATGCCTGGGGTAATGCAAAAGTCTTTGGTGCAGTACTCTGCTGTTAACATCTCAATCCATCTTTAATTTCCAACACATTCCCCTGTTATTGCCATCAATCACTTCTAAGTTGTTTTTTTGGATTTTTTTTTCCGGGAATAACAATTGTTCTGTAAGAACTCTGTTTAAAAGAGAGAGAGATCGTGGAGGAGGTCTGGCTTCTGTCTTACTGCACTTTATCCCCCAAAAAGTTGAATTTAAAAAAATTTAAATTTTTAAATTTAAAAATTTCTTTTAAGCTCAATAATAAATCAGATCCTGCTAAAGACTATATAAAAAGAGATTTAGAAAAGGTATCATGTGAACTGTAGTTTCTGTTATATGAATGTTGAAGAATTGTGTGCATTTATTTTGGCACTGACCAATTGTATAGAATTTGTGGTAACACCTGTGAGCTTTTAATACTGAGAAAATTGATAAGAGTTTTGTCTTGATTTGGAGGTACGGTACATGTTGTATTATGGCCCAATTCTATATCCATAAATGTAAATTCACAGGATGAAAACAAGGCTTCATAACCATTAGCAACGAGTCCCAACATCGCATTTATTCAGTTCAATGTGTACAAACAAAAAGCATGTAAAACTGTAACAGCCTGTTACATATTGATCTTCACAGAGAGGGCTGTAGTAAACTTAAATTTGGTGTTGAAATGCATTTATTACCAAAAATCCTCTCAGAATGTACAGCCCTACACAGACTCATAATGGTGCTGTTGAATGTGATAGGAACCCACGGGAAGTAGAAAGTTGTAAAGTTTTTAATTTTCTATGAGTAGGCTTCAAAATTGTCATTTGAGTGAAAATGTTTTTTGACAAATAACAGTTTAATGTTTTTAAAGAGTGAGCCAGTGTGTTGAAATCAGAGTTTAAGCAGTGGCTTTCTACGCGTAATGCAACACCCAGTTGTAATACCACAAGAACAACTGTGTTAGGCGTAATGGATGTCAACAGGAAATATGGTGTTATCTCCTGATTGGCAGGTTACCCATGTGAATAAAGGAGGTGTAAAATATCTCTTTGTAATATCATTTAATAACATGAGCTGCTTTGTGATCATTCAGAAAGGCAGCAGGGGAGGAGAGACCTGTCCAGAATTTTCAAAGTAAAACAGATGGAGTTGCTGGTTTTGAACGATGTATCTGAATATATATGGATGAAATAAATCACTGTGCTGCTTCTTGAGAAGTATCAAGTTTAAATGAAAATAACACAAGTAGCTGTCACGGCACAAAAGTGGTGGGTGTTGGATCAGCAAATCTGATTAACTTGGTGATGTTGGGTTGCGCTCTAAAAAAACCTGTTTGGAGCTGACAAACAAAAGCAGACAGTGGCGACAAAGATTAAAGTCAAACCCTTGGCTCGGGTCAAAACATTAAATTATTTTATCTACACCTGATTATCACAGTCATGATTTTGGGCACTTTACAAACAATATGGACAGAAAAATCGATAGCAATCTCCAGCGGTTAAATTATCAGCAATCAGTTAGTGAGCAAAACAAAGAAGTTGTAGAGAAGGGGGGAAACGTTGAACCTCTGGTAAAAATCTCACTGTAAATGTGAAAAACATAGTAGACCAATGGCAGCAGGAGGTCAAGGGGCTAAGCAATGCTTTAGAAAACTAATGGGGCTCATTAACAAGGACTTGGTTTGTGGGCAGGTAAAAAAGATTAAAGCCTATAGGTTCTGTATAAGAGCCAGGAGGAATAAAAATGAACAGTAATTCATCTTCTGCGGTTAGCGCTCTATTGAGATAAATGAATGACTAAAGGCTCTAAATAAAACATGAATCACATTCATTGCCCTTGAATCTCTACCATTTATATTGTGTGTTTGTTCATGTGAGTAACATCAAGTAAATAACCTCTATTTCCATTTTTATTACTTTTATCTAGACAGTATTCTAACAGATGCGGCTTCATCGGCGCCCTTCGATGATAACATACCTTAAACTCCATGGGCGTGTACTTCTCATTCTTTGGTGTGGTGTTGCCCTTGTAGTTGAGGTGATTCGGGGTGGTGGGGTGAATGATGGCAGACTCCTGCGAAGGCTTGTGGACACGTTGACAGTAGACGTAGATCAAGAAGGACAGCAGCCCCGCCCCAAGGAAACAGGAAACACCCGTGGCGATAAGGTGGATGGAGGTGAATGCTGGGAAATGAAGAAGATACATGGAGTGTTAAGATCAAAGACTACTTCAAAGAACTTTCTTACAACCCTGGCTGTACGTACATCCATAATTCATCACAATTGTGAGATCATGTGATCATGTCTTTCTAGGCTTCAGGCTGTGCGCTTGTGTCTGAACTGCAGTGGTTTGGACCAATCAGGGTCCTTTGAGGAAGCACCAGCAGCCTCCAGTGTGGTTTATGTGGTTAAAGTGTGATGACCAGTAGGAGTATTTCTTCATTGAAAAAGAGCAAAGAACAGCGATGAAGACTTTTCTTAACAGAAAAGATGTTTTTGCTCTTCTCTTGATTGGCTTCTGCAGTTTGACTTACCAGCTGGCTCTGCTGCTAGCGCTCTTGTGTTACATTATACGGTCGATCTGATTGGTTAAAGTAAGCCATTGATGGATGATAACTGAAGGATGGTTTGTCCAATCACCTGCCAAAGTATTTTAAAAATTGTCTGCCATTTTTCAAACAGTCTTCAAGGACAACTTTCTAGCTGGTTTAGTGTAAAAGGAGCATCTGGTGCTCCGGGCTAAAAAAGTCTTTTTAGGTTATTTTTTGTTGTGCACTTTCTTTCAGTAACGTTATGGTTATGAAATAAAGTCTTTAGTTTTTATGTGAGTGAGCTATGTCTTGGCACGTAAAGGCAGTCGCTGCCTTGAATGTTTATTATCCAATCTCTGGCCTTTCCCCGTTGGACAGTTCCATAAACAACACAGTCTACATGTTTTTTTCCTGATTGGGTGCTAAAATTTTGAACAGAATAAAATAAATACACACATGAAAATGTACATATAATGCATGAAAACACACATCATAGACAGACATCTATGGAAACATGCACACAGGCAGATGTTTATCCACTTACCTCCACAGTGTTGGTCCTTATCAAAACCAGATGCAGGGAGAATGACTGCAGAGAGGAGAGGAGCACAGGGTCAGACACACACATGCATGCACATACAGATACGCACACTTACTCACACACACACACACAGCTTGCAGAACACAACAACCACCAGCTGTAACATGAGGGGAGTTGACACATGCAGGAACATAAACAGTGAACGAGAAACTGAAGTTTAACATGATGCATAAACCGTCTGTTGAGAGGTTTTTTTTTCGCGTCAGTTAAATCAAAACTTTCTAGAGAAAAATGGACTGTTGAGCAGAAAAACAGCTCTGCTCCGTTAGACTGAACCTCCCAGGCTGCTGTTAGAGACACTTCATGGCAGAACAATAATTTACAACTACTCATGATGTTTGCCACAAATCCTAGAAGGAAAGACGGAGGCACGGAGGGTTGATGTGCGTGTGAGCAGACTTAATTGCAGTGCCACATCTCCTGATTAATTTTTTGCCCTAATTTTTCAGCTTCCTTTCAGCTGCCTCCCCTCTGCGAGTGACCTTAACAAATCCATCCAATGCCTCAATGAAATTTGCAATAAAATTAGATGTGATTTGGTGTTGTGACAACCCATTAATATTAATCGCCTTGGTCTGAACTCATTAGGCATTCTGAGCGTGGAGAGGCCAAAGCTGGCAGGCTATGAAAGATCATTTCAGGAGAAACTTTTTGAGATCGTTGTCAGCATTAGGTGCGCTGGGGCTTATGGGGTCAACCGCTACCTTGTTAGATTCACATGGACTTAATTATGGTTAATTGACAGAAGCAGATGACTTTAGTGCACGAAGAGGATGTCGGAAACAAGGCATATCTGTGTGTGTGGACATGTTTTGGAATGAGAATGGTGAGGGTGATGACTGATGACACTATGATGCTGTGTGCATATTTGATGATGACAGATGAGCTGCCTACCAAAATAACAAGCTGCTGCTTTCAAATGATGCTGCCAACAAATATTTGACCTGAAGGACTAAAAGGATTGCAGGCTGAACCAAAAGCTTCCCACAAACCAAGACAAGACAGTCTGACCTTGCAGACAGACAACAGTGTGTATGGGTAAAGCTCAGCCTGCAAAAGGATGACAAAGCAGTAAAAAAATGTGATGATAATTGGATCACAGTTGTTTACTTCTTGTTTAATTTCTGCAGTTAAAACATGATAGTAAAAACTGAATCATGCTGAAACGATCAGTACATTAACTGATTTTAGGCCTGCGTGATAAGTCAATATTATTGTTTCCTTCCACTTTCGCTTGAATTATGTTGTAATGATATGATCTTATAATAATGTTATACAAATTTATGTTGTCAAATTTAATGTTTCTGAACAGGCAGAAGTAAAAAGGAAATTATTTTTTGTCTGACTAAAGGGTCCTGAGATGTGTGCATTTATTTGGTAATTCAGTGTCAAATCAGATAGAAGATTACTAAAACTTACACATATGCTATGCTTATAAGCTATATGTGCTATGTGACATCAAACAATAAATTCTGTACAATATTTTTGCTTAAATTTGAGAAGCGCATAGCTTTTTGCCAGTGGCATCTTGTTTTTCACACACACTCACACACAAAAAGTCTTTGAGTATTTCCTGCCTAAAATACAGAGCTAAATATTTTGCCAGAAGTTTAGAGCTCTAACATTATTATAATACGAGATATTGGAAGTCCAGACATTTAAGGATGGCATTTCTTGCCATTTTGAGATGACAATATGGCGATGTGTACTAATTTCTAGGACTATGAAAATCCGTGATAAAGGGGGCTACGCATGTTTTTTAGTGTGTAAAGTAACAAACTCTGTGTTGTCTTGATGCTTAAATCTAACAAGAGAGAAAGATCATTATTCCCAATCAACTACCTGTCCATAATCATTATGGAGCATTAAGGACACAAATTAAAATAACCTTTCTATAAATTTTATATTAATGAAACACTGAATGCCACAGTAATCATATGATAATTGTGGAAAAGAGGTGCTCAAAACAGGAAAACGAGACTCTTTCTGCAAATAAGTGAATGTAGACTCTATTGAAGAATAATCACTTTTTGCACCTGCGTTTTCCTTTCTTACTTTTAGGACGGCAGAAATCTTCACCTGATAATATTCCAGAAACCATCTGTGTGACATCTAACATCTGCTTGTGTCCATAAACCATGAGGTTCAGTTTCACATGGTTTTTTGTCTGTGTCTTCATGGCTCTTGGAGTTACTTTTCTGAAAATACTGAACCCTAAAAATAGCTTCTCATGTAACCTGTTTTTGGGGAGAGAAAATAAAAGCATTCCTTTGGACAAAAACTATGCAATTCTCAAAAGTCAACACAAAGGTTGCACTTTATCTGGATAGTTCACAGACAGTACCTACAAATAGTTTATAGAGTATTTGCAAAATTTCAACAACATATCAGTTAATTCACTAATTGACTGTTGAATATTAGTTGAACACTGTTGAACATGTTAAACAAAGATTGATAACACATGACATGATGTGACATGTTGTTAAAATGTTGCAAATGTTGTATAAATTATCTTTAGGCGGACTATCCAAATCAAGTGTTATCCAAAAGTTTAAGAAAATTGTTGGTGTCAAATAGCATATACATAAAATTAAAAAAAAAATCTAAAATATAAATAAAAACCTATGTCTGGATTGATGCAAAAAGACCCATAAATCATAACTATAGTGACTATTATGAGACTTTTAAAGCAACTTAAACAAAACATTTTAGGCTCTGGGAAGCTGTGATGGACATTTTTCTTGGACAGACACCTGTTGTTTGCCAGTTACTGATGTTTTTTAAAATGTCAGAGCTGGTGTCAGTTTTTTTTTCCAGCTGTTTCTTTTGTTGCCAACCCTGTTTTTGTCTGTAGTATGACACTTAAACTGAAAATGCACATTTGTGATTATTTTTAGAAAAAGCAAACAAGGCTTAACCACTAAGCAACAAGCAGCATGTTTGCTGCTTTCCACGTCTAAAGATAAAAGATTACAGGTTTCTATTTGAAGGCATCATTCAATATCCTTTATATAGCAAAGCCAAAAGCACAATAACACAAGTGGAAAGCAAGCGGTGTATTTTGGGACATTTGGGGCTGTAATGGTAACAGGTTGTCAACAGGAAAAGGACACAGACTCCAACGCCAACCTTGACCTGTTACGAGCAGTTTGAAGGAGGCTGCACAGTTACAAGGTGCATCTGAGAACTGACCTACTCACCGGGTATTTCATTGCAGTCTCTGCGCTGAGTGCTGTTCCCCACACAGGGGGTGTTGCCCTGAGCGCCACACACCCGACTCCTCATCTGCAAGCCCGAATCATCGCAGGCTGACCACAGCGACCAGGCCATCCAGCCACCTAAACACAGAAGAAAGAGCAATCAATAGAAACCCAGACAAAAACAAAACCACATCAAACTCAGACGGCCTGGAAACCAACGCGCCCACCCAAGCTGTCACCACCCGCGGCCACTAAACTTTCTGGCCAGCCAAACAGTCCAAACACATCAAAAAAGTGTTTGTGATGTAAACAGGATTGGAAGAGTAAACCCATGGAGAGTTTGTTTAGTGCATAGCGGAGATGTTTGTCTCCTGAGCCAAGCTTTAGTGCTGTTTCCCCGCAGCAGGCGACCGAGCAGTAAACAAAGGCTCCAACCCAAGAGGAAAGAGAAAATTCCCAACTCTCAGCTCCTCCCTTTGAACCATGCACTTGCTGCACTCTTTCACCCTGTATTTAAGAGCAGTGGAGTGGAGGGAGCACAGGCTGCTGCAATGAAAGGCTGATGAAAAAGCTGGTTTGTTATTTAGGGTGCTCTCAAGTGTGCAGTTTTGGCAGCGAGGGCCTGAGCGGTGGCAAAGGACAGGCCTCTTGTACCTTTCCTATCAGTCTGCTGCTCACCAGCAGGCTGCTCAGCTTCCACCATCTGCTCCCTTCTCGCTGCACAACCATCTAGACACACAAAACACACAGGCCACCTCAAACGTGTTTAATAACCGTGCATCACTACAGCTTCCTTTAATTGCTTCATTTATTCCCATTTATTTTTGTCACCCGGACAACCTGCGTGATTGTACTGTTGAGTCAGAAGGAACGCCATCGGGCCCAAGGCTCCTCGTTGGTATTCTGTCCCGACAGTCCTTCCTGCTGTCCTCTATTACTGGTGGAGACTCTAATCAAATGACCTGAGACAGGGGCATTAAATATCCCTTTGACTGACAACCAGCTTGCCTCTAATTATGCATGCAGAGGCGGCAGCAGGAGGACCCCATTGGATGACTGATATTGCACCTGTCAATAAACGAACATACGAGGAGACAGAACGGTGCTGGAGAAGTTAGTAGATAGTTGATCAGCACAGGTCCCAACAGGACGAGTTGGTTGATGTCAAATGGCGAAACATTAACCTGATAAAGGAGGCTGATTAGCATCTTGGCAAAGAGAGAAAAAAGACAAAAAAGTAATTTACCTTTCTTTGTCTGTAATTACCAGGGAGGGCGACTATAAGCATTATTCTCCCTGTGAGTGACAGTTGGGCTGAATCGAAATGAAAAGCAGCGGAGAAAAACGACAGTTAAGCAGAAACAACTATTTAATTTAGGCGGATATTGCCTGCACTTTAAGGCACCACTGTAAACACACACACAAGCAGACACACACGCTCTGACGCATATAAGTGAAGGCCTCAGACAGTGTTTATCCAGGGCTTTTTTGCTTTCTAATGAATAAAGAAAATCAGAAAAATCACAATGTGGTGACAAAACATCGAAGGCTGTTTGATATTAAACTCTAGAATCAGAGTCAGGCTGAACTCGTCTTTTTTCACCTCCTCCTAGATTAGCAGGCAGATCTCTCATGAATATTTCAGTGTCCTTGTGGAAGCAGAATGGGAGCTGCGGGGGTACGGAGGACGTCGTAATACACTCTCATCTCACCATCACACGGTGCGAGACTTTGGGTGAACAAAGCTAACCTCCAAATCAAAGGCAAAAAATTTAGAACACCTCAATTTATGTCAACCGAACTTCGGCACAAGCAACTTGTGCTTTTGGTTTTACTTTATTTCTTTTTGTGTCTCCTTGTGTTACTCTGTACTGTTTATTTCAAACTTCAATTTATGTTGTAGTTATGTTAGTAAAACATTAGTTTAAGCAGATCAGTTCGTTTAAATGAACTGAACTAATGAATAAAAAGCAAAAGTTTTAATATATCTTCCTCTGAGATTTTTGTCTTCTATCCACAGAGCATTCAGCATTCTACAGTTTTCTTTAAGTTTGCTTTCTCTTAATCAATCCAGATGACAACAATGCACAGTATCTATAGATTATCTAGAGCAGGGGGGCATACACTAAGTTATTTAAGGCCCTCATAGGAATTTTGTCAAGTTCATAAGTCTGAAGCAAAACCATCAAAATTCCCTGACAAAGTTAAGTTAACAAAATCTTCTTTTTTTCTTTGCAAACTTGGAGAACAACATCCGGCTGCATTAGTATTTGCATTACAGCAAATGCTACAGCTTGGTCATGGTCAATCTTGATTCATGATGGATTTTGCGGTTCAGTAATCGATTTGCAGAACTGGTAAATCAAAAAGGTCTGTCTGGAGAAACAAAGACCTAAAGTAAGTGGGACTCTTTCTGTCTGGAAGGATATTTGCTTTTGAAATTTGAAATTTTAATAATGCACTCCTTGGAGCTTCACAAAGGACAATTTGTTACTGAATGCACTCCTAGTTGAGACGTGTATAGGAACATTAAACTGTGAAAGAAAAAGCTGATGGATGAACCTTTTGTAAGGCAGCCTTGTCAGTTGTATGTGCCTGAAACAAAATTGGAGGAAGCAAAAAATTAATGCAACCTGATTGAACAAACAGCTTGGCTAAATGCCGCTAGAGGAGAGTGAGAAAGAGTTTTTTTGTAGTGTACGTGGACTTTCTGATTCTTTACTGTCATCCATTTTATGACAATAAACACATTTTTTGTGATTGTTAAGAAAATAAAACTTTGCAAGGATCCAGAAAGATAAATTTACATTTATTTTGTGTTATTTGTTTAGTTTCCAGTAGCTCCTTCAAACACGCACCCTTCATACACAAACAATTACGTAAGATTTCAATATTTTCAGTACAGAAACACAAGCTAATCTCCTTGCAGAGGGGTTGCCATGGCACTCAGAGAACAGCAGGAAAACGATACGGTGGGAGGACAGGTTTTTTTCTCAGCATGAATCTGTTTAGATTTTTATATATCTAAGACCTGGTTTATTCATTAGGAAATTATGAAAAAAGCAATTTAGTGATGGGGATGATGCAAAAATGAAACGATAAGGGAGATGATTGCCTGCTTAGAGGCGTAGTGAAAGGACCCCAAGCAGTGGTGGCATGACAGAGTTTAATTTTGTGTGTTACCTTACCGTCACAAGTGTGTGTGTTACACAGGGCCTCCTCAGTGTGCAGTCCTATGCAGATGTCCCCTCCATTAGCGGGAGCAGGGCTGTTACATGAGCGTGTGCGTTGGTAGTGACCGCCGCCGCAACCCACTGAGCACTGAGACCAGGACGACCAGCAGGACCATGCACCATTAACTGGACACACACACACGCACAAACGCACACAAACACACACACGTTTGAATAATAAATACAGTAGAAAGCAGGTGTTTCACAGACGTTCATCTACAATGAGTAAATATTCATCCAATTAAAAAGACTTTGGTCTCAGCCTCGTATAAAAATACAATTTGTTGACTAACCCTAACTTCTTCGCTGTATACACTTCGCCTTTCTTGGCTGTAGCTAGTTAGTTAGCCTTGCAGCTAGTAACCCTATTATCAGTTTGCCTAAAGAGAGAATTTGGAGCACCGGGGAGGTGTTGGTGTTTACACCGTCTGCAGCCCTCCACTGAACACAGCCTCCATGACCCACTGAGGGCAGTCTGACAACAGGGATTACAGTACTGAAGTGATTTACTGCAACTTCGACTTACACTGTGACTCTTGGGACTATGAAGACATGACAAGAAAGGAAAGGCATGAAGAAGAGGAGGGAGAGGATGAATAGTAATCAGCAGTGGGTATTTATACAAAATAATAAGGGAATAATGTTTTATTTCAACCAAATCAAAGTTGGTGATTGCTGTAACAGCAAAAAGACAAACCAAGATGGTTTTGGTGAGATTTATTTCTTTTTTTTCTGTCAGTTTGATTGAAGTGTGTTCAACAATAAGTTAACAAAGCTGTTAAGCTCAAGACAGTAAGGACAGGGATAACTGCTTAGCATGCTAACCTTAAATATCTCTGCAACACCCCACATAAATAACTTTACAGTTATCTGACCACTCAAAGTGATTTACAGAATAAGTCAGCATTCACCCTCTGACAAATACATTCACACACTAACGGCAGGAGGCTTATAAACGAAGTTCCAACCTGCTCGCAAGGAGCATATAGTACATTTTCACACACCAATGGAAGAGCCATCTTCCAAAACACAGACTCTATGAGCAGGGCATCGAACCACTGACAGTCTGATAAGTGGATGACTCCCTACCTCCCAAGTCGCAGCTGCAATTTCCAATTTGCTTATGGAGAACTGTTCACTGATTCCTAACACTTGGACTTGCTCTGCTGGTTTATTTTTCTTCTGAGCTATTTGTGTTTATTTGTGGACACCAGAGGCTGGTGGCACCAGCTGGATGTATCCCCAGGGCTGCATGTAAAATGTGTTTTAGCGCTGAAGCATAATGTGTACCTGTTGCACCACCTGCACATCTTTACCTATTTTTTAATATTTAGTCCTTTCACAGACGTTTATCGCTAGGCTAAATGTAACAGAGCCTAACAGGCTATAACCAACCTGCTGGAGCCCAGCTGGTTGAGTCAGTCTCAAGAAGACAAAACATACACTCATATAATATTTTAATATTTTTTCACTTTCTACGCTCTACAGTTGTAATAAATATCTGTTAGGAGTTTTTTCTCTCTTCCTGATCATATTCCTCATCGTCTTTGCTTTGTCCTGTCCTACTGTTGCATTGATTTAAACTCCCCTTGAGGACCACTAATGGTTCATTTGATTTATTCAGAAGAGCGTGACTGACTAACTGACTGACTGGTTGACTGGCTTATGTCCGTCTGACTGACGGAGAGAGGCAGCGTTGCCAGGTAACGCCATAGTGCCACAGAAAACTCCATTAGCTGAGTGGATTAGTGTGACACTGAGAGTGAAGCAGGCTGTGACCACTTAACTCGGACTAGCTCTTACAGGCAGCCACCACTCTGCCTGACTGACTCTTTGACTAACTGTCTGTTTACCTGGATGACTGGCTGAATGACTGACTCACTGAATACTGAACGACCCACCAATTACTTGACTGACGCAATGATTTTATGACTTTCTCACTGTCTGCCGTGTCTCCTGTATGGCTTACCTGCTGTGCCCATTTATGTTCAGAAATATGAAACTTAAAAATGTGCATGTGCCATTCTTTCAACTTTCTA
>JAQLOL010000005.1:4728317-4741446 GCA_029783665.1 Naso thynnoides | reverse complement strand
TGCAGGTAATAGAGCTAACTAACCGATGATGTTTGTACTCAGATAAAAAGAGTTGTAAAGTAATGATTCGTAAACCTAGGGTGCACTTCCACTTCCCTTGTCTCAGAGTCTATGTGTTTTTTAATGGGTTTGCAGCTAATTGCCTGAAAAAAGGTTCTCAGTTAACATAGGCCAAATATGTTTAAACATTTGTTCTGCAACATAAACTAGGCCAGTATAATCCCAGTTGTTTGAACTTTTCTTGTCTTATGCGTCTTCAAAAAGGCCGTTGCTAACAAGGCTTAATGAGACTACAATGTTTGTCAGGGAGGTTAGACATCATTATGTAAAAAAGGAATAAAATATACCATATACATATACATGTAGGTATCATAAACTTCTATTTTCCTTCCTTTTTTCCCCTTAGAATCTATTTCATAATCAAAAATCCCTTAAGCTTTTGGCCGAGAGAAATAGTGTGATGCCAACTCCTGGGGTGGCTTACAAAAATACACCATTCCCTCACCACTGTGTGTGATTCATGGCCTAATATTGGCAATATAAGCTTGTTTCTTACCAGTGCACATCCTGGACAGCTGTTGCCATTCTCACAGGTGCGGACTCTGGAGTGGACACCTCCCCCGCATTCTGTGCTGCACTTGGTCCAGGAGCCCCACGGGGACCAGAAGATTGGCTGGGGACAGGACACCCCTTCATTGCAGAACCTGTGGAGATGGTGGTGGCAGGGGAGGAGGTGCAGAATTATAAGGACTGAGGATTGATTGTAAGGAAAAAACAGGGAGCTGTGAGAGCTGTAGATTTGACTCTTGGACTAGAGTCTGATTTCAGTCATAAAAATGTTAAATTTCTACTTGACTTGGATTTGACCCACTTCAGACTTGATAACCCAAAGACTTGATTTGAGAATTGCAAGCAAAATTAATCAAGTCTCAAGTTCTGACCTCATCATAATGCACAAACATCAAAAACTAACATCCCTCATCGGAACAATGACATCATGAGTCAGTTGCTCTCTTCAATGACTCAGCTCACATATCCCTGACACACAATCCCCCATTGGTGAGACCACAATGACTGCTGTCTCTGAGAAACAAAGGCAGAATTAACATGACATTCTGCAAATTGGGGAAATGTGAAACATCAGACACTAGCAATGGCTGCTGACAGCCCATCTCTCAGCAATCATCAAAAGGTTTCTTAATTTTTTATCACAACCTTTTTCTAAACATTGACTAGGTGGTTTTTCTTGCCTACTACTGCTTGACCTGCTGATAGTTAGACTGCCTGAAAAAGACATAAAAGAACAAAAAACCCTAAAAACATCTTTAATATGGATGAGAAATACGGGTGACTAAAGACGGGACAAATCCAATCTCCAATGGGTTAAAATGAATTTTTTTCGCGTGTATGGCTGCATACTTTTGCACAAGTGGTGTCAGCGGGATATAGTATTATAAGTCTAAGTTCTTTTTTGGATTGGAAAGATGCATTTGATTATTGCACTCTTGCAGAGTCAAAGTGACTTTATTAACACTTTTTGATGTCCTCACCTCTCATCCCTGCTAGGCCCCACACACACACGGCCACCATGTCGTGGTGACGGGTTGTTACAAGACCGCTGGCGCAGCTCAAAGCCTGTACCACAGGATGTGCTGCACTGTCCCCATGACGACCAGGGCGTCCAGCCTCCATTTCTATAGCAACACACACACAGAGAGGTATTTGCAACTTATCTTAAAAAGCTCCCCAAACCTGCATAATTATTCAGCAGTGTTTTTAGTGTTATTCTTTCATGGATGATCTCTAATGCTCAATCGGGAAAAAATTGCAGCTCTTTAGTTTTATCTAACCATTATTCTGATTCTGAGCTTCAGAAAGCAGGAATGTGAAACACTGGGAGCTCATTCTGACTGGGAAACATTCATTCAATTTGCTTAAGTGCTTTGTTCCTGGGTAGCACTTCTCATGATTTAATTGCCACTTTCTGCAAAAGCACAATTCAATTTCACCGCCCAGGATAAAATCTGGCACAGCTATCAGGTGGGATGAAGGTGTCTAAGCTCTTTGTCTCTGCTCTGTTCTCTATAATACTGATTGGCCCATTCCCCTGCAGACAGAGGCGGAGAGGTGTCACAAGGAGAACCTGAGTGTCACCTACATTTTGTAATAGGATTTCTCACGTTCATGATCTTTCTTATATTCTGTCAGCGTGTAAATTATGCCCTGCGGAGGATGCTTCAAAGTGAATAAGGACATTGCTGCTTCAATAGCAATAGTTTAGGAAAAGATTTTAGAGTTCTGCTGACCCAGGATACAAGTCTCATTTGCCAAAAAGACTGGCTTAATGCGCTTGATCATAGCACTGTAATCATTTCAGCTACACAATGTCCTGTGAACTAGGCCAGACAGTAGCAACATGTTTTACAGTCGATCTTATTATCATATGTTAGTTTAAACTAATACACTGCAAATCCACAGGTATTCATATTTGTAAAGCACCTTTCAAACATAGAGAAGGACTCCCCGTGAGGCCAAAAAAAATGCATTTGACAGTTAAAACACAATGAAGAGAAAAATTGAATAAATGAAAATTGAATAAATGAAACAAAATCCAAATAAAAATGCATAAACAAGGATATAATTTATGCGCAGTTAAAGTATCAAGATGTCCAAAAATTAATAGAGCAAAAATGCAGGAGAGGAGAAAATAAACTTTCACTTTAACTTAGAACATCTTTAAGGTCTTTTGGTTCTGACCTGAGGTACTAAAGACCATCTGATACTTCAGATCTAAAGGACCTAGCAGGTTTATATTCGTCAAGCATATCAGAAATGTATTTTGCCCTGAGGCTGCTAAGTAATTTATAAACTAGCAGCAGCCCTTTATCCTCTCTGTTCTATAAAGAAACAGGATTTAATATACTGTGTTATCCTGGTTCTTGTTATAAGTCCAGTATTTCTAAACATACTGTAATTCTTTTTAATATCATTTTAATTGACAGGACTGTAATAGACATTAGTTCAACATGTTGTAAACAAAGGAATGATTGAGTAAAGTTTCTGGTTGTGTTTTGCAAGATACAAGTCAGATTTTATTACGGCATTGATGTGATGTGGAGAGTTTAGTCGGTAGAAAAGAAAGTGAAAAATTTGAAATCCAATGTTAAGGCCAACAAATGTTTTAAAAAACAATTTTTGAAAGTTCTTGAAAAATGTGCTAGATCCTGCTGGTAATGTTAGTTTAACAAAGTATCATGAACCTCAGTCTCAGTTTTCAATGGTATTTGGAAAAACCCAAAAGGACAAAAGGAAACCAGCATAAAACAAATGACTTGTGCAAATTGAGTGACTCGATGAGTATTTATCAGCAATTTATCAGGAAAGTGGTGTGTGAGCTGCAGCTTTCAGTTTACACAATTATTTACTTTGCAAATAATTGTACAAACAAATAATCAGTGTAAAAATCAGTTCATCTTTTCTTCACCTGGAGCAGTTGGAGACTTCAATAGTATGACCCTCACAGTTCTTGCCTCCACATCGAGGGGCGGGGCTGTCACAAGACCTGGAGCGACACAAACAGGAACTCACACCATCCACACCATCATCATTACTGCAGGGTTGCCATGGTGCCCAGGGTCCAAAGCTGCCATTGGTTGTTTGGTTCCGCAGCTGTAAAACAAACATCAGTCGTGATGACAGATTTAGTGGTAGCTTTAACAGGACCTCATCTTTGACAAACTCAGTTCAAAAGCATTTAGTTAATTGTATAAAAATAAATAAAGACATTGTGATAATTTCTTAATCCTTTTCATTATATATTTAGTTATGGACAATGGCCCTCGTTTATCAAACGACTGTACGACAGAAAACAGTTACACCATTGGCGTACAATCATTTCCACGCAAAGCTTGGCATTTATCAGTTTAAATGTGAGCGCAGGCTACAATCAAATTTCACGTGAAGTAACAAGTCATGTAGGCAAGTTTCTGAGTTAGAGTGGACTAGAGCAGTTGAGTTGGACAATTTTTACTTAACCAAACCTCTAAACTTGTCATAGCAGAATAAGAAGACTGTTCTTTGAATAGACAATGTTTTTTATTTGCTTATTTTTTAATTATCCTTTTCTATTTTATTTACTGTAGTGTAAAAGTTACTTGTTATTTTCTGTTCATTTATTAGTCCATTAATTAGCCTATAAATGATATGTAAACCTCAGCTGGAATCTGACTGTCTACGGCAACGCTGTCCACTGCTTTGGAGATCAGTCTGAGGATTTCATTTTTCTGGACTACTGTAGCTTCTTCTGATTCTACCACGGACACAGGGTGGTGTCAGTTCCATCTCAGAGAAGTGCCTCTTCTTTGCTGTGTTCTTCTTCTCCATGTCAAAAATTCAGTGGGTGAGGTCTCTAAACTGAGAATATTTAAATGACAATTGATTTCAGCTGCTGCATTTATCAACACACAATAGTAATTGTATCATATTATAATTATAAGATAATTTCTGCACTCGGATCTGCACAGGTTTCTACAATCGTTTAATAAATAAGGGCTGATATATTTAAAGGTCCAGTGTGTAGGATTCAGAGGCATCTGGCAGAAGGAGAACCTCTCTGGGCAACTGTAGAAATATAACAGAGCAACAAGGTAGACCCACTCACCCTATAGATATGAAAGACTTCTCATTCTAAGTGATGAAAACACAACAATTGCTATTTTTAGGAAATGAGAACATATTTATAATCAATAAACTCTGTTTCTGACATATTCTACAGATAGATCCCCCTATATTCTACACAACTGACCTTTAAGATTTTCTAATATTTTATTAATACTTATATTTTACCTCATCAATGAATGACTGGATTCAAGGATGGAATGGGGTTCAACGCTTTGTGTGTCTTGAAAGATTTAAATAACACTTTAAAAATGTTGGTAAACAAGCTATACTTGCAAATGACTGCATACTACTTTTATTTACGTTTTACACAGCATCTTAGTTCCTCTGAAATTCTGGTAGTAAGATGGCGAGGAGAGTAACTGTTTTCAGAGAATCATAATCCAAAACATTTGGAGCAATTCACCCACTTCAGACAAATTCTGTCCATTAGATCTCAGTGTAATCTACTCAATTTTAAGTTCACGGTCTTCCTCTACTGCTCCTTCATTCTGTCCTATCTTGTACAACACACACTGAGAAGCCGCTTGTCATGGATGATCCATCCGCTAAACATGTAAGAGATGACATCAGCATGGCCCCATGAGGACAGACGAAAAGCCTTTGTTACGGTAAATGCTGCAGTGATGTCACTCTTACCGGACAAACAGTGATGTTCTGCTTCCACTGGCTCATGTTGGAGCTGTCCTCCAGTGTGGTGCACCTGCGCTGCCTGAAGTCCCAGCCACAGTAGGGGTCCCTCGCCTCCAAGCACAGTCTGCAGGGGACAGGAGAGGACAAGGGAGGAGGACAGTGTGGTCAGCAAGATGAGTATAATTGTTAAAGAGAACAGTGCACATTATAATAAAGTAAATGTGTATTTTACAACTGTAATCCCTGTAATCAGGCTATCACAATATCAGATTTCCCTACACAACTGTTATCTATAATTTGAAAAAACAATAATGCTACCAGTTTGATTTCTAAATCTGTTCATTGTGTTTTGTTCGCATATTGGCAAATAAAAATAGAAAAACTTAACGAAACACACATCTCATAGCATATAAAACCAGTTGCTGGATCAAAAAAACCTCAACACAATGAAAAAAACAGAATGATCAACACACCAGACAAAGCTCCCATCAAAGAACTTCTTTTTTTTTTTTTATTTCATCGCAACGTTTCGAGCCAACAGGCTTTTCCTCAGACTTGTTCCTCACAAGTCTTCCTCACAAATCTGAGGAAGAAAAGTTGTTTGATGGGAGCTTTGTCTGGTGTGTGGATCGTTCTGTTTTTCTATTGAGTCTTTAATCACAGCCATACAAAAGCGTACGAAAAGAACAATCAAACTTCACAAAATCTTGCTATGACAGGTGGCATGACAGCGTTAAGGTGTGTTACTGCAAAATGCCATGAAAAAACAAGCACGGAGAGAAAGTGAAATCATTTAAAAGGTGCTGCATTATTTATATGATATCTTGGTCCTTTTTTCATGGGTGTGGAGTTTTACTCAAAATCATAGAGGTTTTATACATTTTAGGGATAAAATGATCTGCCTCTTCCCTAGAGAAAGAAAGAAAAAAACCCGCCAGTGCAACAAACACTGCAGATTGGGGCCACAGTCAGATTATAAGTGAAAATAGTTTACTGACCTAGAAATAGAAACACGTAAAACAGATTCAAAACAAAAAATAAAAGAGGAAATTGCAATACAAGATTGCGGTGAAATTACACAAAAAAGAAGTTAATAAAGTAAAGACAGAGTGTAAAGTCCGGGGTTAATAACCTGGGCAGCACTGGGATGAAGCCACATTCAAACACACTGCTCTCAGACCTGCTGTACTGTACAAGCATTATATATGAAAGTGACTATGATAGGATCACTAAATCAGACTCCCAGTGCATCGATCCTCCCTCAGATCTCACACAAACAAAATTATACCCGATTCACTGCTCATCCAAACACTGGCTAAATATTTGTAAGCTCCTCCAGTAAAACAGAAGCTTAATGAAGGCTAATTAAATCTAAAGCTGTTAATGATGAGGCTAAGCCGCCAGAGCTGATCTGGATTCCTAAGGAACGCAGGATAAAGGCATCAACTGAGTAACCCTCTCCAATCACTCCTCCTCCTCTCTCTCCATTCAGCTGAAAAGAGAGATTCTTGTTGTTGTTGTGTTTTTTTCTCTCTTCTCTGGCACAGAGCTTCATGGTTTATTTGAAGAGTCCTGTAGTGTTTTAGCCTGGAGGGTTGAGGAATCTCCAAGTGTTGATACAGCTCTCTGTGCTGGGTCTGGGTCTCCGTGGTGAACCCGGGGTCGGCTTAGATCCAATAAAGACATTACTGCATAGCCAGCACATCAGAGGTGACCCCTAAAGACTAAGAGCCAGTGAGCACAGGAGGGGAGAGGAGAGAGAAAGATGTTCTCTGGTGATCTGTGGCACAGCCGGAAGAGGACAACTTCCTCCATGAGTTTAGCACTCTCACCGCTAACCTTCCTGTGTGTCACTTTAATTAAGCGACACTATTAAAGCGACGCCCGATGCAATCTCCAGTACAGATGAAACAATAATCATAATGAGGTCGGCCACAGATTCACAGTTCAGTGCACCTAATAGATCATTTGAAAGGGCAGAGGGTGGAGCGTGTTCCCATTTCGGATCAAGGTCGACTATATTGTATCCGTGTGTGCTTAATGTTGAATGTGTGGCTTTGCATCGTCTGCGCAGCTCCTCATTTGGCTGTTTGATTACCAACACACTCACCATTACGGAGATCAGCTAAGCGGAACAATTAATAAGTGCATATTTCAAGGATGGAATAAATGCAATATAAAAGTTAAAGGTGTGAGAGATTTGAAGCCTAATTAACTTTGGGTAAAGTGTGCTGTGAGGCAGGTTGGGAGGCTTTTGATCTCAGGAAAAGAAGAAGAAGAAGATCAGTTCTGGATTCACACGGCGTGTGTTCATTCAGGGCAAAACGCTGGTTGAAATATGAAAAAGATGACTGCGGCTCAACTGGGCAGCTCATGCTGTAAGCTCCCCAGACCAGAAAAAAAAAATGTATCAGCTGTAAAGAAATGCTGACAAATTGATTGCAGTGCAGGTCAGCGCATGGGGGTTAATGCTGTGGGGGAAGATATTCACGCAGCTGCAGGCACGCAAGAGCATACATACAACTGAAACATAAGGTATGCTAATAGGTTAGCTTTAGCGTTAAAACAAATACTTACACATTTCTTTAATTCAGCATTTTGTCCCATTTCTGTCCTATACCGCACTACATGTGAGGGAGCAGTGAGTAATTGACTGGCTGTTAAAATTTGCTGAGCTTCAGTGGTAACAAGTATGGCGTGTCTCCTCTTATTTGTACAGAGGGATAAATAAAACATTCAGTTAGCAGCTTCTCATTTTTAGCCTGCACTGACTGATGTTGTTGCTTTTCAGAAAACATCACCAGCTATGGGTTATATCAGCTGATTACAATTTATGCTAACTCTGAGACTAAATGGAAAAAAAGCAAAAACAAAACTCGGCTATATTTGAATTAGTGTTTTCTCAATCAACTGCTGTGTATTCAGCCGAAAAAAAAAAAGAAAACGTTTTTGAGGTAAAAGAAGCATCCGTCTGTAAGCTTACTGTGTATCTTAGAGCAGAGTGTTTCGACAGTTGGACATCTTCTCTTTAGCTGAGCACATCAATTTCAGGACCCATTCAACCAGTTCAACCTTCATTTCTATTATATAATTTTTATAAGCTTTGAACTTCATGCATATATAAAGAAAAATGCTATCAATGTTTTTCAGTATTATTAAAATATGGTTTAAAGCCTGACACATGATGAGTGGAGGCTTTGTACATAGGTGGTGTAATTGTAATCAAGTTTTAAGTATGCAAGTATGACAAGACTGTAAAAAACACCAAACACTGGGAGTGCTCTCCCACAATTCAATGCACAAAGCAGTTGCTCACAGCTGCACAAATTAATTATAGATGATGGCTGGTGAGACAGCTAAAGGACGAGCTTGAAAAATGCTCTCTGTGAAGTGTCACTGACAGTGACGTTCCATCTCACTTTAACTGACATCAGTTTATGTTGCATCATTTTGTGTTGATGCAAAACACTGAAATACTTTCTATACCAATGGCAAAAGGAGTATGTGACAAATAAGGCATACATAATGTATTCTACTCCTGCAGAAGTGAGACTCTGCACAGGTTTACAGTCTTAGTATTTTCTCTGAAAATTTCCTCCACCAGAGGCCATTTAATAAACGAGGATTTAGTGTTTGAGGGGAAAAAGAGGGCGTACCAAGGTGTTTATCTCCCACTCCGACCTTTCTGCAGCTGCATAAAACAGCAGCCAAGCGCTCACAGTGCCTTCTACTCCTGACGGCTCACTGTTTTTAAAAACAGGGCTGCTGTAAAAGTCAATTAGTGGCAGTGTGGGTGAAGAGAGGGCCGAGTTAAGGGAAGAGAAAAAGCTAATTTCTCTAACAGGCAGTGCAGAGGGACAAGAAGCTGAGTCTGCAGATATACAGGAATGTGAGGCATCTAAACTTAATCAAAGAGTGTCTGTGTGTGTGAGTGTGCGCATAATCAGGTGTGTTTTCTGAACATCTCTCTTTCTGTGGACACTGGAAGGGTGTGTCTTTGTGTTGTGGGTGTGCCACCAAGAGTGAGAGCATCGTTTTGACGAGTCTGCAGGGCACTGGCTGATCTTTAATTCAGCAGCGAGCAAGCCCTGTGGCACACACTATATCAAAACAGAGAAGCCATGGAACATGGCCTGTTAAATTTTAAACAGACTAAGCTGCAAAACCCACCAGCCTATATAACAATATGTCTGGACGAGTGGCATCGGTAGATAAATCTGCCGGATTCTCTCTGTGGGGGTGTAATTGGCATTTTAAATCGTTTGTGAACGCTGTAAAAACCAGCGTCTCCTTTTATTATGGACCCTTTAACAACTAGGCATAAAAACAATAGTTCACCTCGCCTTTAATGGCCGGCCGTCAGTGTATAATTGCAAATATGATCACCAGAGCTGATAAATTATGGATTGAAATCAGCCATTATTAGCTTTAGGGCTGACACTCCGGGAATGGGTTAGCAAAGACTGTCTGGGGGGTCCGACTCAGTTAAATACATGTCTGCATGAGATGGCCCTTCTCCATAGCTTCACACGGCATATGTCATTTTTTGGAGCACCTCTCAGGAGACTACTGCAGACAGGTGTTCGCTCCTCATCCTTCTCCAGGGGAGACAGCCCATCCCGGGGGCATTTTTCCCTGCTGTGCTGGACTGAGCTGGTCATTCAGTAAGTCTGCTCATGATGAATCAGAAAAACAGAGAACTCCTGCTAGCACTCAGCGCTAATACATCCAATTAGGCCCAGTTGGAGCCAGACTGAAGACTAATGGTGCTGGGTCCAAAAAAAAAAAAAAAAAAAGGGAAAAAAAAATCAGGAAAACAAAAGTGAGATGGCAGTCAGCCAAAAACTGCCTGCTGTCCTCCGTGTACAATTTTAGTCCCTGGTGAATACAAAGCAGCTGCATCATCACAGAGAAAGTAGCCACAGGCAAGATAATAATGTCAGACTCACAGTGCGGAGGTGGACGACACAATGTGGACAGAAATGACACAAGACGAGAAAAGGTGAGAAGCAGCTTTGAGCTGTTGTCACTTCAGGACTGCAGGAGGAGCCGGACAGAATCAATTTAGTCAATTTGCCTGAATCTAGTGTCGAATCTGCTCTTGCACAATCTCCTATTTGGACTCAGTATAGTAGTGTTATCCTTACATGTGATCTTTGGTGAAAAACACCAGCTTGTACCTTATTTATCAACCAAGGTTTTATTTTGGTCTTCCAAAAACTTACTCACAGAATTTTATTTCGTGTTTGTTTTTTTGTTTTTCAACCTTTGAAAGCAGCTATTTATGCCAGCTGGAATGAAAACATTCACCCTGGATGTTTTTGATATTTCCAAAAGATCATCAGGTAGCATAACATCTTCATAATTCTCTGAACTTAGCCAAAACAGGGCGGCATCAAAGCTAATGCTTGTTTATATTTATTTTTCATTTTATAACCATCCACCTGAAACAGGATCAGAGTAGTTTGACATTGTCAGCATCAGGGGATTTAGAAGGTGGTGAGCTGGGGCTGAAGACACAGTGTCGGTCCAAATAAAGCTCAGACGAGGAGAATGGTGAGAAAGCAATATAGACAGAAAGAGAGAGAGAGAGAGTGAAAGGGACAGAGAGCAAAATGATTACACTGAGCTGCAGCCAGAACAAAGCCTGTAATAAAAGTAACAGCATTCTGGAGCAGTAATAAATACATCCACTGTGTGAACACCATCTCTCGCTTTCTCTCTCAGTCCTTGGCTGCTGAAGTGTTCCTCTGATTGGTCATACAGGCTTAGCGGCAGTGAGCTCAAGAGGCCTGCTGACAGGCTGGCAGCTACAGCCGACAGTAAATTGGGTTTGCAGGGGATGGGCCTGTAAGGTCCCTCACACAGAGTTGGACAGGGAAGTCCATGAAACTGTATAGGGGTCCTATAGGGACTGATGAACTGGTGGAAAAGCTGCACAGCAACAGGTTATGCACATTGGTTTAACAAGCAACCACACACACACACACGCACACACAGAGTGTGATACAGACGATTATGGTCAGAGGTTTGCCTTGACAGCCATGTGGTTGTTTCCTGATGTTGTTTTTAAACTCCTGCTGCAGGCGGGGTGAGCTGCCTCAGGCCCATGACTGCCAGGTCACTGTTAATCACACATATACAGGACCATACTCATACACACACAGCAAATTGAACAGAGCTCCCTCAAGCGGTAATGGAGCTATCACGAGCGGGACAACAATTGCACCTCTTGTAATAAAACGTAATGTTTATGTAAGCAGATGTATGAGCCGCGTGTTTGGCTGCAGGAATCGAGCTGCTACAGAAAGCCTGATTTGTTCCGTTTCATCCTCCTCACCATTATCCTCATCATTAATTCAGCATTTCCTCCTTCGCCTCCTTCTTGCAGTTATTTCTGTTTCTATAATTTTTCATATTCTTTCTCATGCTGTTGCCTCTTTATCCTCATCACCGTGTGGGAAAACGCTCAAGAAAAAAAAAAAAAGCTTCCAACATTCACTTAAAACCACCGTGTAAAACCACACTTCACTTCACTGTCTGACACCTTCAGGTTCGACAAATGAGTAAATCAATCCAGTAAAGAAAAGTAGCACACTTACTCACACACGTAGTGCTTTTTGTGGGGGGTGTAAGCACTGTGTTCTGTTTTGTGAGCCAGTAGTTTCATCCTCTTTTTGGCAGCGTCGACTACAATTCTTCCCTCAGTGGAAGGGGGAAAAAAAGCACTGATGGATGCAACATTCTAGCTAAGCTAGCATGCCACCCCAGCCAAAATAAATCACCTCACTAACAGGGCAAGATAGAGAGATAGACGTTGGGTAGAGGACAGAGTAGTGCTGTTAGCCAGAGGTGCCAACTGGCTAGGTCAAATGTAATTACGACAAATAGAGGACAAACACACACAGGCATTGCACACAAAGCTGCAGCATTTGTCTGTGAGCGATCACTAAAGAGGCTACAAATCACCTGCTGTTGAAAAGGTTTAACAGTGTAGCAAAAACAGCGCTTCAGTCAAAGATGATGACATAAATATTATTGTGCTCTCACGGCTGCAAGACTTGCCAGAGTTCGGATCGATAACAAAGGAAACTTAAGCATTAAAAGCACTTAAACATAATTGAGTTTTCAGACTGCAACCTTTGTGTGCATTTATTTATTTAAACATGCTGCCGTAAGCTAAAATACAAGAGTAAGTTTTGAGTCAATGTTTAAACAATTAAAAACATGCACACTAACATACATGCAGCCTTTCTGCATTATAACTACAGCCACAGATCATCTGCTACTCCATTATCAGGATGTTTTATAACAAAGCAGATGCGTTACGACTTGTCCATAAATCACGTTTCACCTTCTGTCTCTCACTGTGACTCCCATCACAGTACCCTGAATGATGCTATTCTTTACTTTTTAGACATATGAATGTGTGCAATGGTGAAAAGCAGCTTTTGTGGCTGCAGATGAGCTGCTGTCAGCTATAAAACATTATAGAGTATATTCAGCTGTTATCACTGTGTGAATGGATGCATGGCTGTACGTAAATGGGACGACCACCCACAATGCAGAGGCGATGAGGAAAATGGTTCATTCTGTCAGGAACACAATGACAGGGAGTGAGTTCAGACAATGAGGACGGCAGGTGGAACTTTTGCACGTAGTCTGAACAGAAGTTCCAGAGAGATGGAAAACAGGAAAAAAGTGGTCAGAGCAAGACCAAAGATCGGTGGTAATGTGGTGGAATTTACAGCCAGAACAGTATTTTTCCAAGAGACAAATTACACATCCATTAAGGGTCTTATGCATTTTTTTATTCAAT
>JAQLOL010000005.1:4688347-4726313 GCA_029783665.1 Naso thynnoides | reverse complement strand
GTGTGTGTGTGTGTGTGTGTGTGTGTGTGTGTGTGTGTGTGTGTGTGTGTGTGTGTGTGTGTGTGTGTGTGACTGTGTGTCTGCTCCCATGTGTCTAGGAGTTTGGATTTACTAGAAATAGCGAGCTGACTCATCAGCCAGTGCGCATATGAGAACTCGCCCAAGCACCAACCCACACTCAAATCAAACAGAGTAGACTGTCCTCTACACACACACACACACACACAAAGTGAAAATAGCATCAAGCCATTTGTATGCTAAAATGAAGTTGACTTTGAAGGACTGAGGTGGCCGGCTGTGGATCCTGATTGAGAGCAATGATGAGATACAGAGGGCTGAGCAAACAGTCAGTCAGCTTTTCTCCCCTCACTCATCCTTGAGACAGAGATTTTCACGTGAAAAACACTGAGGACGGAGATGGCAGGGTGAAACACCTCTTCCCCACTCTCTCTCCTTCTGTCTTTGTAGTTCTCTCACACGCAAGCATGCCTACAGAGAAACTTCTCTGGCACTGTACTAGGTAGCTTTACACACACTTCTTGTTTACCTTCTGATTCAGACAAACAAAACCCAGAACAGTGCTTTCTCTGTATTATGCAGAACTTCATTACTGGGAGTAAAAAACAGCAAAACACTTGAATTTCCTCTAGTGAGCAGATACAGCCCAAGTCATTTGTCTGCCTCCAGAAGGACTTTAATGATTACAGGCGAGGTCTTCTGGACATTAATCCTAGCTGAGGACAGATAATTACCTTCAATAGGGGACCAACCAGGTTTAAATGAATCCACCGTCAGAATGTATAAAATTAACAATTAAATACAAACGTCTATCTTGCATGCTGCTTTCACAAAGTGAGGATTACGTCCCTTGTGTGGCTTGTCTCCATATTTTGATGGAAACTTAAAGAACTTTCCCAAATATATGAGCAGAAATTGCAGAGGTGACAGATAATGAGAGGAAAGCAACAGGAAGAAAGATATTCACACAAAGGTCTCTCCAAGAATCAAAACCAGGGATGATGCAGAGCATGTAGCATGATGTCTCATTCGGGTCAGCCACGGTCAGTAGTCCTGATCAGCAGGACTATTGCAGCATTGTGAGCAGTGTTGCTACAAGTAGCTAAAAGCTGTACTGCAACAATATTGACAGAAGCACAGAATGTTTAAATATAACTTCTGACCACAAAGGGCACCACGGAGCACACTAATGCTCAGCCAGCCTCACTACCGCGTCATCTTTGATTTAAAGCAAGCTTAATAGAAATGTTCATGTTCGTGGACTGTGACCATTCAGTATGTGACAGTACTGGACTGTGAGGGAATAAAATGCTCTTAGATCGGACCTCCGTCATCGCCAAGGACAACAAACAGATGCTGAAAATCTTACAAAATCTGCTAAAAAAAACAGTCTCATGTATAAACTAGTATGAGCTCATGCTCTGTTGATCTGATAGGATTTGATGAATGTTTGGACAGTCTTGGGCACTCATCAACGAGATGAATGACTAGGTAAAGGTTCCCTTTGATAGGTAGGATACAAAAGGCAATCAGTTTCAAAACAAAGTTTCAACCAGTGATTTTTTTGCAACACTCACATTTCAGTTTTGTAGGTGGAGCACCTCTCCAGCGGGATCTTCAGGACTCGATTGTTGAGCCCGACAAAGAGCGACCTGTCGCTGTGAAGGATCTGCAGGCTTAGGATCGGTTCCCTCACCCCCGGTGGGAGAAGCTCCATCTCCTCCAAGTAACAACCTTGTAGGTTTTTATTGGGCGTAGCCAATGCCTTTAAGATGGTGCCATATTCTGATTGGACAAGAAGGACAAAAAGAGAAATCTTTTATGTTTGCTGCTGCTTTTTATTAAGTTATTATTTCTACACTGCACTGTAACTTTAATTCTGGTATTCTACTCTACTTTTATTCTGTTCTTGCTGTTTTTATTTCCTTTTCTCTTGGTTTGTACTGATTTTAATATATGTTTCTCTTGCATTTGTATGCTTGATACGAAGCACTTAAAGTTACATTGTTGCTGAAAAGTGCAAAAAAGTATATAAATAAACTTGCCTTGCTTGCTTATAGGCGTATTAAAATGCAACTCCTCAATCTATTTTTTTCTCATTATAGTTTTGAGATAGGTTGGTTTCTATTCGTTAAATGGGTTGTAAGTGAAAATAAGTCAATTTTGTTCTTTTCCTGTTATCCTTTACTGACCCGTGCTGATGTACATAACATGGTAGAGTGTGTCCATGCCCTGAACAATGTCCACCACCAGGTTGGAGAAGCGAACATCATCCTGCATGACCAGTGGATCAACAGACTCTGGCTGGACCACGTCGTTCATCAGGTAGAGCCGCTGGGCATCCTGCAGGCTGCGCTCTGTCAATCCCTCATTGGGACCCTCATCATCTATAGTACCACACTGGATAGGAAAGGTGGAGGGGTCAGAGGAGGATGTGAAAATGGGGCATGGACAGAGAGAAATGTAAAAAAAGGCAGAAAAAAATACAATAATACAAGAAAGAAAGACAGACAGGAAGAAAGAAAGAAAGAAAGAAAGAAAGAAAGAAAGAAAGAAAGAAAGAAAAAGTTCTTCAGGCAGCCAGTCATTGTGCTTTATCAAATCAATACCCAATATCTGTTTTGATTGTTTCAATTTGCTGTTCTATTCTTAGTAGTTGCAACTTTTTCAGTGGATAAAACTATGTGACCACGGCAACAATGCAGAACTTTAATGAGACAATTTAGAATAAAAATGAAATGACAGAATGAAAGCTTTGTTTGCTTTGTTCGGGTTCTGGAGTTTAACTGTGGATTGCAGCTTCTGCTCATTTTTTGGGACTTCAAATGAAAGTTTTGGTTTGCAGGTAGATTCCGTTTTGGTCAATGTTTGTGGTTTTGAAAATGTAACAACTTTTTAATTTTAGAAGGTATCTAATCTATATTATGTTGTACTATTATCATTTTTTATTCAGTGAGCAAGTAAAAAATAGTTTAGAAATAGCATCTTGGATCTCAGATGGGCATATTCATGGATGTTTCTATGCTAGCAGATGCTAACCTGTTCAGTAGCTGGCCATGAAACTGAACACATTCTTGGAAAACATAGTGAAAGTGCTTTCTGAGGAATGTTGTTTGTTGGTATGGAGGCTTGATTTGATTTTAGCTTGGTTCTTAACTGGTTAGCATTTTTGCAGAAATCTGTGGCAACAGCTAAAATTGGCAAAATTTGGGGTAGAGACTGTAAAGCCTCGAAAGCCTTCTGAGACAAATAGATGATTTTGAGCTATAAAAAAACAGACTCATTGATTCATTCTTACAGGATACTCAACATCTTTTCAAAATCTGATGCCTTTTGTTGCAGTCAACCAACCTAACAGCGTCAGCACTAACATGTATTATACTTTATTTGGATGATCCGCCCACAGATAGCTTATATAATGTTTGTAACATTTCAGCAACATATCAGCTGTTAATAATATTGTTGTCATAACTGTTTGTTGAATACTTGTACTGTATATGTTTTCAGAACTGATGATATTGATATTAGGCTCTTTTGGATGTGGTTAAGTAGTTTACTTACCTGGAAGTTGTGGATGGGGTTGGGTGTGGGAAGCCAGGTGGAGCGAGGGTTCTCCTGTGAGCGGAAAGGCCCGTTGAAGGCCTGGGTGATGGCGCTCAGGTTGAAGGCACACACCGCAGATGCTGCAATACTGTTGCTTTATAGACAGATGGACACAGAAGGAAGGGGAGGAAGCAGGAAGAGGAGAAAATGGCAGGAAGGGACAGAGAGAGAGAGAGAGAGAGAGAGAGAGAGAGAGAGAGAGAGAGAGAGAGAGAAGGAATAATAAAGTGAACGTAAAAAAAATATTATTCCAACAATGATGTTTATAACAGTTTGCATGCTGGCAGTAAATGTGAAGCCATATCAGGAATCAGCAGCGGCCAGCTGTGTAATAAAGCCACTCTGCAAAGTGTTCCATCCTCTTAATGGAAGTCCTATCATCTCTACCTGCACTAAACAGGCGCTATGGTGCTGGCTTGCTTTAGCTGGAGGCTAAGCTATGCTATCAGCACTGCACAGTGAATAGGGACAGTATTAAGCTGAGGATACAGGAGGCTGTTGTGCAGATTATGTGCAAATACACACACACACACACACATACACATACACAGTGCCTCACAGGTGTCATATACACATACAGAGTAAAACTCAGCTAGACTGGCAGTGTGAGTAAAGTTATTATTGTGACGTTTCTTCAGTCATAATGCGCTGCAGGGTAATGACTGCCTGCTACTGCTGACTGTTTTTTTTTTAACCCCTCTCCCATACACATGGCACCATACTCTGACTTTTTACTACACAGTTAACAGGATGCTGCCTTGACATGGCTTGTGGGATTCTCTTGATTGTAAACCATCAGTTAGAAGATAGTGAGTTATAACATCATAGAGAGAGGACCAGACAGAGACAGAGGGTCAGACAATGAGGTGGAGAAAGAAAGACTATGGGAAGGACTTCATGATGCATTGTGAGCCGTTTGGGTTCCTTGGTTGAACTTAAAATCAATGAGGGCCGCTGCTTGCTAAAAATGCTGGATCTCAGAGTTTTCGCAAAAGAAGGTCTGTTTTCGCAAAAGAAGGTCTTTTAAAGCTGTTTGAAATGAGTTGGTTATTCACCTGTAAGTCCAAATATGTCTGACACTGGGCACATCTGTGTGTGAATGGATAGGGGACAGGGATATGGGTATATAAGAACAACACTGATGGGCACTAATGATGTTAAATTTGCGAAACAAAAAATACATCAATCTAATTTGTTAATGACTTTTTTTTAATCATAACTTATTGAAATTTAATTTATTTTACTTATTTAGTTTTATTTTTTTAAGTTACATTGACACAACAGACTCAATCATGCTTTGACTGATGCAGACAGGGTAGTTTGCCATGGAGTTATACCATAAAACACCATAAAACACCATAAAACTACTATCAATGTCTGACTGCACACCACTTAAGTAAAGACAACAAACATTAGAAATCCTTTTAAATAGAAGTATGAATTAGGTAATTCTGAGGCAAAATCTGAAGTTAAAAGGAGCAACTCTTTATTTGATTTTAGATCAGAGCAGATTTATTGACTGTGCAGATGTTCCTTTTTAATCTAACAATAATAAAAGGTTAGGAGAATCTAATCTCCAAAGGCCCACTCACTAATTACTCTGAGCTTTATCTTTTACCCACATCAAAGAAAAGGCTTTCACTGGGAAAATTAAAGTTGCACTGATGCTAAAAGTATTCTATTCTTCAGTATTCATGCTGTGGCTCGGCTGATTTATAACATAAAATGCATCAAACAAAAGTCTTGTGTGCTTAATATACAAACTGTTTTTAAGAAAATTTAAAACAATGTAATTTCATGGCTCTGTAGATTCGCCTTCTCCGTTTAACATACTTGTTTTTACAAATAAGATGTTAAAAAGTTGTGCCAGCTGTGTTTGCTTTTGTTGTTTTTTTGCTTTGAATCCCTGTTTTCATACAAATCCAGTTCAGCATTGTTACCTTAAAACTAATGTGTTCTGTTATTATGGTGGCAAAGTGCTGTGCAGCGCCAAATGAGCTTTAACTAAACAGCGTAAGAGGCCCAACAGCTGGGTCGCTGTCTGACTGGCAGGCTGTGCCATAGACCAACCCCTGGACTGCAGTAAAAGGACTTTTTCCTCAGATTTTTTTTTTCAGTGATTCTGGTGGAGACAAGAGTTACAGGGAGGCAGAGACAAAGAGTGTGAAGCAGAGTGAGTGCTGTGGTGAACCAGCAGCAACCAAACCCTAAACAGAGAAAACCACAGGCAAATAGCTGCAATAAGTGAGCGGCGGCCTCAACAGTTTTCCCTCTCTCACACATACAAACACACAGTTTGACATGATAGGAAGTTAAACTGTGGGTTTGTGGTTGTACTGTAACTTCAGCTTGCATTAAAACTAAACTATACCACAGAAAGCCCGACGCTGTCCACATGCTTTGAGATCTCTACTCTGACAGCGGAATACTGCACATTATATCAAGAGAAGAGAGTGAAAGGGAACTGAAGGTCTATTGCACTAATGAATGCAACCCATATGTTTTGTATCTGTGTAAAAGCCTAGGAAAGTGACTGGAAAGCTGTTTGACATCTGCTATGCTGTTTGTTGCTGCCGCTCTCTGAGGCCGAGCACCATGATGATCGCTTTCATTATGACTGAAGATCCTCCTAGCGATTTATCTCATCCCAAGAGAATGATCCTGTCACAGACTGTCCTCTGAAATACTGCTTCTGCTTGATTTCCTGACTTGTCGTACACAACTCATCCCCGTTCACCTCTCTGTTCCTCTGTCCTTTTTCTTGCTGTGAACTATTTTGACCTAATCCTTTTCTCAAAACATACTATACTTTGTTGCCATGCAGCAACAAATAAGCTATTACAATGTGCTCCAGGTACAACATCTGAGTGACATGGAATGAGTCTGTCTGTATGTGAGTATGTCTGTCTTTCTAATTCCTCACAAACATCATCTGACTGACTTCAAACTTGGCAGTTGTATCACTAAGGAAGTGCAGAGTCGAGAGTGAGCTCTTGAGATTCAAGAGACATAGGCTCTATTTATCAACAGTGCATTACGAGATCCAGAAGTACACACTGTATATTGTATTTAGAGGAGACCCCTTTTACACCACCCAAAGGCATGCTGGGTACAATTAAGTCTTTTCTGCTTGCCCCAGTGCATTTAGTACCGGACAAAGAAAGAGAGACCAGTGAGACCAGTGATGTTACAGCGTAGCAAAGTCTTTTAATTTTGACATTTTGCTGTGACTTTTTCATGTTTTTGTTACTGGAAGTACTCTGGCTTCAAAAAGCTATCTGTTAGCAACAACAGCAGTCAGTTATAATTTAATGTTATTAATGCTAATGCTAGTGCTTTTAAAGCTTCAGGTAGTGTCTTTAGAGCAATTTTTGTTGTATTTGTTTAAATTCAATTTATGCCCCGACAGCAAACAACAAATCAAATACTTTGTCAAAACCATACAGTCTATGGTCAAAACCAACAAAAAAACAGACAATAAAAATCCAATCCAGTACCTGTGGCCCATCAGTATTTGGGGTAACACATTAAAAAGTAATCTAGTTACTTACGTTAATTTAAGCTCCTTAACTGCCCTATTTTCACAACTTTTCTGTTCAATTTGTTGTATTGAAGAGCACAAAAAAGATTTTGCGTTTGTCCTCCTTATTAGAGTAAGGATTTGTGCTGATGAGGGCAGATGTAAGGTTTAACTTTATATTGTTAACTGGCAATTAAGTGACATCTCAGGTGACATTAGAGAGTAACGCAAAAGCAGTGTAACTAGTAGTGTAACTAATTACTTTCAATAGTGGTAATAAAGTAAATTAATTCACTACTTATTTAAAAAAGTAACTAGTAGTGTGTAAAAGGCTACATTACTTTGTTTGTGTAACTAGCCAAAAACTCAGTACGTTTATGTACAGTTAAGTCGAGATACGGTTAAAACTCAATTAGGTCATTTAATTGGACTACTGTCCTTGTCCCAGTGCACAATTGATTTACTCTGCTGCTGTGGGTGGCGATGTGCCCCACTCAGCTGGTTGCTATTTGACCTCCGGTCGACCTGTCAAGCTACAAACAAGTTAGCAGGTTTTTAACTTTACAGAACTGCATTCTTTGTATCTATGCTTTACTTTTGGTAGAAATTAGACGCACGCTACCTCTCATGCTTATGGTATTCTTGTTTTCTTCCGGCTTTCCTCTACAAGTTCATTCTGTACAAGTTCCGGGTCAAAGACCCTTGCTGAGACTAACATCATGCACAGAGGGCTTAAGCCAGTTTGAGGCCTTTGTTCATGTTTTGGTCAGACTAACACATCAGATCAACTTTTTCTGACATTATGTAAACATGTTGACTGTGGCTGTTGCAGGCCTGTTGTAAGCTCATATTATTTGGCCCAAATACAATGACTGGATCGTCTACCTCCTGTCTACCTACGCAGCTGCCTACCTGACTGCACTCTCTGAGGACTCATTTTGCATAACCACAGACTTCCGCAAGACTATGCACATATAACTATAGCAAGCTTGTCACACGAGAATGACAAAAACAAGTACAGCTAATTTTCTTTTTAATACTAACATGCTAGCTTGACAGCTGTATTTACCAAGAAAAGCCATTCATTGTTTAAGTTTATTACATGATGTTAGGAGATTTCTTAAATTTGAGTGAAACACAAGTTAGCTGGATGATGACAGCAATCACAACTATGTTTGGCACTCGTAGCACAGCACACACTGATTCTTTCCTCAGCTCTCTTGTGACTCGAGCAGTAGTCAGGCAGTGTGCGTTCTTGGGGTTATAGCTTTGGAGGGAGGCCTGAGAGAGGGGGATGGGATTTTTTGGCAGGATACTTTTGAAATCTAGCATACGCTTGCAAGTTTCTCAAATGTTAGCAAACCTGGCAATAAGCTGGATGCTATTTTTTTTTTAAATGCCCATCTGTAATTGTGTCCCAGGCATCACGAAAGATATGGAATAACAGCAATATCACCTGTCAAGAAAAGGAAGCAAATACTTGTTTTACCCCTGTCAGCCAGACTTATAACCACAATATATCATTTTAGATGCAAGGACAGTTTTTTACACAAGCAGCTGAGGGTGTAACCAAAAAAAGGGGGTGACAGAAAAGTAATGAACTCCTCAGACAGCCTGGCTGCTTGGCTCCCTGCAAGCCCCAATCAGTACAGATCAGCACAGCATAGAGTCTGTCTGGTAAACACAAGTGGCTGATATGAATCTCACTCAATAACCTTATCTGTTAAGGTGGAATGCTGGTAAATCTGCTGATGCACATTTAAAGATGCCCATACGTTTCTGTTTGTGATCTTTCTCATTTTTTTCTTTCTGACTTGACTGTTATTATGACTACATGATCTATCATTCTATGTCTTCATTATTCTGTGCCTAATTTATTCTTACATTTATCCAGATTTCTAATTTTACTATACCTTTTATTCTTTCTTTCTTTCTTTCTTTCTTTCTTTCTTTCTTTCTTTCTTTCTTTCTTTCTTCCTTAATGTTCTGATTATTTTGAAAATCTCTCTTGAAAAACACTTTGGTCAACATTTTGGCTGTATAAAACTGGACAAGAAATTACAAATTTGTACATTTTTCTTATCGTCATGTTTGCCCATTTATTTATTTCAGGAGATCTGGGAATCACTTTCCAGTGGGTGGCTACTGTGATCCCCACCACGATCACAGAGAAATCTCCCTTCGAAATATTGGGCACTCGAGTTCAATTGGATGAATGACGGAACCAAAGGAAAAGCACCTATGCGGGACCTTTTATGGACTCATATCACATCGACTGATAAACTTTGTGTTTGAGTGCTAGTTCCTGACATCAATGAATATTGCTCTTCACAGCCATGTCTATACTATGTCCTTTGCACACTTGATTTGTATTTATCTGCTTTGCCATCTCCCTCCCCCTTATTTAACCAGTGGTACTTTATTTATTATAATGAGGTATGTCTCACCAAGTGCATTGTTGAACTGTTTTGTACCTAAGATAAAAGCAATACAAACTTGAATTTCAAAAAAAGGAAAGAAAAAAAAGGAATTTGTACATTTTAAACGCATACACACATGAAGACAAGTCCAGTTAAGTCCTGTTCAGTTGAAACGCTGGGATTTTATCTCTTGCCCCCAACCTCATTTTATGTACAAAAGAGGAGCTAAAAGTACATTAGGGTCAATGTTTCAATCTCGGTGAATACCTGCACCGCAGCAGAAAGGGAAAAGGGCTCACTCAGCAGAGCTACATGGCTGCAGGGAGCAGAAATTGAACCGAGGCTGGCAGGATTATACATAGGCCTACATATTTTTACACTGCACAACAATATGCTAGCAAAACCAACGGCTTTGGCCCAAAACCGTCACATTTAGCTGTAAGACTGAGTCAGCAACACCCACACTTAACAATAAATCAAAACCACTGGTTCAATAGGTTGCACAAAAATCCAGGTGCACAGTTCATGTGGTTATAATAGCATTGGTGACCATCTGAGGGATAAAATGTAATCACTGTAGGATTTTTTGAGCCTTAGCTGTGCTTCACCTATTTTCACAGTATCTCAAATCAAATGCAAATTGACCCTGGAGAATAAACTAAACAGAGAGCAAACAGTGGGTCCACTTTAAAGAATACCTGTGAAGGGAATGAGAAAACTGCTGACAGCAGATCCCGTCAAGCTTTTTTTAGATTGGGTCCAGGTTTCAAACGGGGGCCCACAGTTCATTTCAAGGTAGATTTGATGTCAGCACGTTGATATGACGGGAAAATATGTAAAATTAAAAAAAAAAGTGCAGTTTTGTGGCTTGCTTCACTTGGCAGCCCAGCGTATTATTTCTCACCCATGTCAAATCTCATCTCACCAGGAGTCAGCCACATCTTATCCATGGATACGAGGTAAATTAGGATCCCTTAGTGTGCCATGCAGATGTCACGTTGCACATGTGTGTGTTCCAGTAAGTATAAAATTCACAAAAGTTGAACAGAGTGACCATAATAGGGGTTTTTAGACTGAATTGCAAATTTTTTGCACAGCATTATTTAGTCTGAAATTATGTTCCATTATGTTCTGAAATTATTTCTGTTTACAAAAGCTGAGTTATTTTTGTTTTGTTTTGCAGTGACATCACCTCATGAGCCTCATTTTTGGTAAATATTTGCAAAGAAAAAAACATTTCATGATTTTAAAAAAGATATGAGACTTGAGGTCAGATTAGGAAAATTAAACAGGTTTTCAACATCTCTGTTGACTCATTTTTGTGGCATTTTTTATGTGTAACACTATTATTCCAAAAGAGTCTAAAAATGTTGCTTAATCCCAGTCTGTATCTAAAAATATTGTCTTTCCCGCATCTTCTAATAATTTATCTTACTGTCAAGTATGTTATTTAGAAGCAGTTCTATACACCTGTGGCATGATTTGATCAGATACCACACAGTACAAACTGCTTTTCTGCTAACAAAACTTGTCCTCAAACTAAGCGGCCTGTCAGCTAAGTCAGTTGCATCCACCCTTGTTGGATAGAACAACGGTGTTCCCATTGTTAATCCTGCCTGTAAGGTCTGATCAGTCTGCAGTCTTTTTTTTTTCAACTTATCAGACAAAAGTGTCCTGTACTTGTTGAAGGAACTTCCATCAGCTCAGCCCTCTGGCCCTCATCATCACGAAAGGTGGCTAAAGCAGGCAAATCTTACACAGCTGCACTCTGACCCCGCCCCTCAACATTCACTTCTTCAATCAGATTGTGCTGCTGGACTTCATGTATGAAACTGTAACTGCTTCTAATTCCATTCAAGGCTGACTGTGTTCACCCTTCGCCACTTATGCTCTGTGCTTCCAGTCTTACTTCTTCTTGGATGCTAACTTTGCACGTACGAACCTCTGTTGCCTATCAATGCATCTATCTTAAATGATGATGCCCGCCATTTTGGAGCATCCAGGTGGTCAGTCCACCCCTGCTTTTTAACAAACTTTATTCCAAACATCAGAGCATTGAACAGTAAACAGTTCACTGATTACTTAGTAAATATTGGACCGTCCTCTGTTGGACAAACTATGTAATTACCCGAATTTTTTCTAGCCCTTAAAAACAGTTCTCTTATTGATGCATATCGTAGAACATATACGCTGATACCACAAATCTGCGATGGGCCAATGCTGGTCGATAATATCGCCAAACCCATATATCAATCGGGCCCTATGATACACCGCAGAGAAAAGCAGCAAATTGTTTGTTTAATAGCAACTGTTTTGCAGTTTTGCCTTATAAATGACGTAAAGGATAAATCCCTGATCAAAATTGTGTAAAATAATTTTATTTTAATCTACTGTATTAATCAATAAATGGACCAGCTGTTTCATTACTCCTCCTTATCCCCCCTCAGATGTGAGACCTTATAGGAACCAGTGAAGTGGACGGGTCAGTAAAGCCACACAGAAACAGATAAGGAGGCTCATAATTACTTGGTAATGGCAGGTTAGACACCTAAGCAAGAGAATCTTGCCGTAGTTCCGAACCCACGAAAGAGGGACCCTGCCAATAAGGACCCAGAGTTAATTAAAAACCCTGGCTGCGCGCTGAGGTCTCAAGTGTCCTTATTCTGATGGAATGCTAAAACCTCCACTACACAACGACTCGACAGGCTCCGATGGCTGCTGCACCCCTCAACAAAATTACAGCTGAATCATTTCTTTCCTTTTTCTCCTCGCCTCCTCAGAAGTTGGCTGGAAAAATTTATTCTACTGTTGATTGATCTGCTGTATTTTATTATTTCCACTGATGACTGAAGGGACATTCCACCAATTTAACACTTCAAAATAATCTGACATTCACAAGAGGATCTTCTCAGACAGTGACAGCATATGTATAGAATCGATATCAATCAATAGATGTATAGAATCCTCTGTGGCTCTGTCTCTTCAAAGTCAGAAAAAAGAATTTAGTCTGACTTCGAGGTGCTTTTGACTTACATGACAGTGTTCTTGACCATTCATTCTTAAGGTGCAGTACTGAATTGGAGTAGCTTTCTAATTGCTTGGCCAGTAAAATGTCAGCAAATAGTAACAAACTCGCATCATTTACCAGAATCTGAGGTAACACCTTCAAATTGCTTTTGCTTTTTGTTCAACAAAAGCCCAAAGATGTTGAACTTACAGTAGAACTAAAACACAGCAAACAAGTGAATCATCACCTTTGACAAGCTGGGAATATTTTTAACATTTTGCTAGAATGACTCAAAACAATTAGAATACTCCAGATGATATCCCTTTCGATTATGGTCAGAAAGCTTCATCAATAAACTGAAGATATGGATGTTTGAATACAATATATAACATCCTATCTAAGTCAGTTATAGAATATAATAGGATATGTTAAAAGAGCACCAGAGAGAGGAGGAGGAGGAAGTCCCTGTACAGCACAGAGACCTGGCCCAGATCGCGAGCAGACAGACGGGATAAGTACTCTGATCCAACTCTTCCTGCTCTGTTTTACAGCCCCAAACTCCTGGGAGCAGCTGTGAGCCTGTTCAATTTAGGCCAGACAGATGGAGACAGTGTTTGTGGTGATTGCATTAACATATCCAACCCCGATGAGGGAGGTGGTTTTGGAAGGAGGACCAACGAGTTGCTTCAGAAAGGAAGGGCAAGGAAGGAGGAGACAAAGGATGACGGACACAGACTTGGAGCTCAATGATTTTTCTCATTACCACTTATTTCCTTCCTCCTCTCTCACTCTTTATCCCCCTGGCTTTTCTTTTCTTTAGCCTCTTTTCCATCCCTCACTCACTCTCTCTCTATTATACAACTAAAGATGGCTGCAGGCTGATGGAGAGCAGCCATGAGGTCGCGAATGCCAGAAAGTGAACAGGTGAGAGAGCAGAAGGTGAGAGGCAGGATTCAACTTCTCCCCTGACAGAGCACAGAATACATCTGAATACCAACAACCATGCTTGCTCTCTCTCACACACACACACACAAACACACACACACACACACACACACACACATACACACACACACACACACACACACACACAAAACACAAGCTCCAATGCTTGTAAATCTCATATGACTTAGACAAAAAAGTCAGACTCAATTTGATCTGATGACTTATGATTAAATTAGATGGTTTAAGTTGTGCTCGCTTGCAGTTTTGCCTCTAGAGAAGATCCTTAAAAATCAAACATGCTCAATATTTGCAGCATATCTCAGTTCAATGGAATTTCAGCATTCAGGCGTACATGAAATCTGCTGTTTGGCCTTGAGTTTTAAGCGAGTGTTTTATTTGTATTTCTCTATTTTGTAAGCAACCTTACCTGGACTACAGAACAAGTTAAGTTATTTCTCTATCTGTTTAGATTTGTTCAACAGTCGCCCTTTTATTTCTCTTCTCTCCTTTTTACTTTCTGTCACTTAGTGTAGTGAGGCTCTTATTTAAGTTTAATGGGATAAAGGGAGAGGGAGGGATTATGCCTGAACCAAAACATTCATAATTTGTAAACAAGCATGTGACTCTATACAAAGAGATTGCATCTTTTAATGTGCAACCCCATAGCTTAACTTCCTTTCAGGAATGCTGATAAGGTGTGAAGAAGACATTTTTGTTCATCTGATGTTCTACACATTCAGTTAAAAAAGAACAACAAAATAATTGATGTGAGTTGGCCCTAAAACTCCCATTATTGATTATTTTTATCTAGTTCTTAGAAACAAAGCAAACAAAGTTAATGTTTAAAAATGTTACACCCTTCTGTTAAGTCCTCTTATGCAGTACAGTTTGGTTTGGTACTGGTACAGTAAGGCATTCAATTATTTGCATTTCGATTGTCAAAGGTTTTGAATGGTATCAACATAACCAATTTGTACCGTGCTACTTTTTGGCTTTGGGGTACAGTAAGTATTTGTATTTTTTTAAGCTGGGACGTAACCATGAAAATTCTTTGTAAGTCCATCGTGAAGTTTTTGAACTTGCGAGGAGTCATCGGATGACACCAGCCGGTCACCTTGCAGTGGCAGCTGACCCCTTATGTCGTCACCCCGCAGAGACGTTTAACAGATAAACAGATGATCAGTGCAGCTTTTCAGAGATTAATCACAAAAATCTTTAATTGTGGCTGCTACTTTAGTTTGCTTGAATGTACAGTTAAGACAGAACAATGCTGCTGCCTCTGAGGCTCTGTATGTACAGACAGCACCATGTTACAATAGATATTAGATATTAGTATAAATGTATCCTTACAGTTTGGATTTTTATTACAGCTAACTGACATTACAGACTTAGCAACATAATTTACTTAATCACCGTCAACTATGTTATTTTTTGTGAGTACGGCATATATCCTGTCTACCAAGGAAGGGTCGACAGTGGGAACGCAAGCTAGATCAGTGTTTACCATTCCAAGAGCTAAGGCACTGTATCGATTTATACTGCACTGCTTGATAGAAACTGGGCTTTACTTAAACCATTATTCTGCTGATGGACCCAAAGATGCTACAATGTGCACTACAGTACACGATACAAAAGTGTTGCTGCACAACATATGTATTAGTTTTGCTGTTTGTCCGAGGTCAGAGAATAGCTCAGGGAGAAACTTCACATTAATGGTGCGTCTAGATAAAAGGTCATAGGGTCACCAAAATAATTAGAAATATTCCTTTGAGGACCCTGAATGTTTATACAGATCTGCAAGGTAATCTGCCAAGTAATTATTAATAGTAATATTTTGGTTGATATGCAGATCATGGTGCTGGACAGACTCTTACTTATGTTGCCATCCTCTACTCAAGCAACTTTGTAATGCATTTACACTTTTACTAAACATTAAAAAAAACAAACAAACAAAAAAAAAACATAAGAAGAACTCGAATCTGCACTCTGTGGGTGTTTCCTGTGTTTGCTCTCTGTGATGAAGTGTGTCACACCCCCACCTGGCACAATCAAACACCAGAGGGAGTGTGAGTCAGTCTGCATAGTCAGCTTGGCTGCGAGCTCCATGCATCCACACTGTTCATTAGCAGCTGCAGTGAGGCTCTGCTGTCTTTCTCTCTGTATAGGTTGAGAAAGTTTCGAAGTACTGAACCCTGAGAAGTGATGAAATCTGAGGGCTGAATGATAAGAAGTTGGAGTTGCAATGTTTTGGTGTGTGTGTGTGTCACTGCTCCCCCATTAATATTCTTGTTGATGTTGAAAGGCCTCTTCAGCACAGCTGCAGCTTGTTTTGGGGTTGTTCATCTTTTCTATTCGACAGCGTGGGCTGCTGTGTTGAGGAGGGTTACATTACCATGATTTTACTTTCCTGTGCTTAAGAACTACCTATTTTCTGCTGGCCTGTGGTGTATGAAAGAAACTGTGTATCTATTAACATGTATGTAGAATCTTTCTTACAAACACAGCTCTGTTGAAACATAACAGAAACAGCATGGCAGACTCAAGATTAACTATTCTATATAAATTCCTGTATCCCTTTTCCCATTTCATTTCATCATCCATGCACATTGAGCCAATTTAGATGATAAATGACAGGAAGGTTCAAAACATTCTTTCTAGCTCTAAGTATTCCCTCTGCTATATTCTCCTGAATATGAAATATAGCATAAATGCTGTATGAAGGCAGTGTATGTGATTATCACTGTTACTTATGCTGATTGAGATTGATCATCTTAGCCAAGCTTTTTAAAGAAGTGTGCAATGGCAAATTTTGGGGTATTTAAAGAAATAATGACTTATACATCTTTAAAAAAATGTATGAATGAAGCAAACTGTGGAGCATTTTAGATTAATAATAAATGCTGCATTTGAATAATTAATTCAGTTTTGACTGCTCATTTGTTTATATGTGCCTTTACAGATCAGTACAATAAAATGTGTTGGAATCTTTACACGGTTTAATGCTCGGAACTGAGATTCCTGTCCTATGAGATATTTTTGATCAAAATCTACTCTCTTTTCCGAGGAGAAGTACAAGCAGAAACCTCATTATTTTAAGGATAGCCAACTGGTTTTTTATGGATATAGTGAGGTGCAAAATCTGTAAACTAAATGAACAACTGACTAAATCAGCCATTTCAAGATGAGGTAGGCAACAAGGAAATTAAGATAGCTGGGGATTCCTAAGGACGAAACTATGCAGCACTCTCCCTTGGTGCTTTATTTAGTTTGTCTCTCTCTTTTAAGTTCGGTTTGCAGCAAAGATTCATAATGAGAAAAAACAGTTGCAGGGAAAGTTGCAGTGGAGTAAAATGGTCTGTGTCAGCCTGACTCAAGTCAGCTGACACTGCTGCCGGCAGAAGCCAGTTTTAGAACGTAAGGCATGTCACTTGTTTCAACAGCCAATCAGCTTGTAATGACGTCACCTGTCACTAAGAAGTACAGTGTAGAGCAGCCAATAGGAACACACACTCTCTGAAATTACTGGCTATAAATCCTGTCATGACCTGAACACAGAGCCAAGGAGAGGTGCAGAAGTGTAGTGCTCTCTCAAACCAGGTGAATTACAATATGCTGAAATGCTATAAATGGAACTTCAGGGTAATGACGCCAAAGACAAACTGCCCACCTCAATTTTAAGCTTTCATCTAAAGCATCATTCCACAGGTCTGGCGAGTGTAGAGGAGCCCTAATGTTACCACTTTACATCCATTAACAAAGCTCCTGTGCATCAAAACGTGTATAAAACGTGCCCATGGCTGCACACATGTGATGTTCCTATCTTGATGCTGCACGAAGTATAATTCAAAGATGAGCACTGTTAAGATTATCGAGTATGCTTCCATGTATAACCTTTCGACATGAATAAAGAAAGCATTCTGTACGGTTGGCATTGCTACTTTTGAGAGGAAATGTTGTACTGAGAGATTTTACCATACCATCTAATCTATAAATATGAAATAGTCTGAAAGAAGATTGAAAGTAGCAAAATTACTCAATCAACTTTTTTTACTGCAAGAAACCCTAATTGCCCTGCGGAGAACATTAAATTCTTCAAAATTACAAGAAAACATTCGATGCCGTGTGCAGCCTACGTGAGATAATGTTTTACCTTGTAATGTCTGACTCTTCTGCCCTGATTTGACTTCAGTTCAAATGAAGTATCCAAAAACTGAACTGCTCATACAGTTGTTAACATATTAATAGTTATCATCTCATATTCATGTAGCTTATAGTCATTTTATAGGAGTGAGTGATTCACCACTACCTGAAAAATAATCCTAGTTTAATAAAATGGTGGATAGAAAGATTATATGAGAAATTGGCTTAAAAATACAACCATGATTCCACCTGATGCCAAAAAAGATAAGATGCTGTGTGAAGCCTGAAAAAAAAAACTGAATGTGACGGTTTTGCTAATCATTATGACTACAGAGATGATATTTTGTCTTACCTCATGGTACATTTTAGTAGTAGATTTAAGTAGATTTTTTAAAATATATGTTTTTTTAGAATTTAATGATTGCAACACGCTTCAGACAGCAGCAACAACAGCATGGTAAAGTTTTGGGATGCTTGAAAAAAACCTGGTTGGAACAATCAACAGGTAAAGTGGTTCATTTTTACTATGTGGCAATATTGCGATTGGGTGCGACAGGAGCATCTTTGAAAGAAGACAATGGAGTGAGGTTCAGCAGTTTGTGAAACACACAATTGTATGAAGTAAATCACTACATAAATACAGTTTGTTTTATAAAACATCACAATTTTAGGGGGATCTGTGTTGTAAGTAAAATCAAATCTTTTAAGTTGAAAAGATACCAAAGTATAAACTATAGTTTGTTGCCCTACTTTAGAAAGCTCACGGGTAAACATCCTCCCTATGCATGTGTAGACAGGTGCTGTGCTGATACGTGTCTCTTTGCCTTCACTCACACATTAGTCGTGAAGATGCCGTAGATGAGGTCTTGCTCGGGCAGGTAGAAGGTGCTCTGGAGCTCGTTGTAGTGGAAAGGGATCTCTCCAGAGCGCGAGCAATTGAGCCTCGCCTTCATGAATGTGGTCCAGGTGTCCTCCAATAGAAATCGCCCGCCTATGTCGTTCTTGCAGACTCGTGCCACTCGGGAATAGACAGTCTTGCCACAGTCGTGCTCTACTGCGTTCTCCCTCAGGAAGAAGAAGGTGAAGAGGCCGATGTCATAAGCAGAGATGAAGTGGGGCTCTGCCGGGAGCAAGAAGAAGGCGAGGGAGAGGATCATTACAAAGAGACTACAGGGAAACAGAAGTATTTGCAATATTCATCTTTTAGATGTTGTTGCTTTGACCCCTGTACGCTTATAACTGATCGCAATAAGAACTTCAAAATTCTACTGCTGCACTCCGGTTCAAGATGTTCGGTAAGAGCCTCAAAGTCAAATGTGTAAAAATTCAGAGGAGAAGGTGAAGTGAAGAGGAGAGAGGAAGAGCAGAAGTGGTTGCTAATAAATCCGTCTGATGTTTTGATTGTAAATCCGTGGAGCTCTGTCTGTTTAACTGGACGTCCATGCTGCTTTTATTGCCCTGCGTGACACAGTGAATGATTAATGGCCCTCTCTGCTGGGTGGGTTATCACGTAAAGCAAACTGAATAAAAGTTTGAAAGGCATGTTACTGTCATCCTCTGTAAACACATGACTCATCACAGAACAATAATTTATTGCTAGGAGCGTGCAGGGAAAAGAGCTTAAAGTTGATAGTCGGTGCTTTCATGCATCTAACACATTGAAGAGGATTTAAAATCCACATTTTTAGAGGTTTGTCATAGGAGTTTTTGTAATGGCTGAAATATAAAGCGCTGGACTTTTAAATAAACTGTCTCTATTCAAGCCAAACAAGTTCACACAACGTGGATTAAGCCTATAACTGCAAGGTAAATTTCCTTTGTTTATATTTTTTGCAAAAATTTGCCATGCTGGTGCTTCAGTAATGGTGTATTTTACACTGAACCAGCAATGACTAGTATGCCAGAGCTTAAATGGGGTGGAAGCTTTGGACAGGTAGGCTAAAACAACTGGGAGCACAGAAGAGCCTGTAGGCCTTTTCGGATACAGCTCCATAATGACAAGATCGCACACTGAAACATACTAATGCAATGGCTTGTGCTGTGCCATCAAGCTTTGTCAAGCAAATCGACTGGCTTGCACCTTCTCACATCAGATAAATGATTGGCGTCATAAGCAAATCAACAGTGTTAATTTAATTATTCTCACTGCCAGAGAGGCGAGACAAATGTTCCACACTGCAGGTTCAAATGATGTGTTAACCAAACTCTACAAAAAACATTTTCCCACTTTGCTTTTTTTATTATCTAATCATGGAAAGTTTTGACTAGTATATAAATTTGACATTCCAAGATATTAGAATATGACATTTCTGCAGATATCTCAAAACAACTGAGGCAGTCAAATTTAGCATTTGGTGCTGACAGAATATTTAAAATAATATTTGAAAAACTTAAAGGGGGTGTCTTTCCCTCCAGAACCAAAGTCCAAATCACTCTGGATAAAAATTAAAAAATCTACATGTCCTGAGTGAGAACCCTATATTTATCTTTGGAATTTTATTAATCTGAGTGAAATAACCGCTTTCAATATCCAGAAACATATATACTTACACAGTGTTATTGTTAGGAAAAACCTATAGATGATGCATTGTTTAAAATAAAGCAGTTTCTAGTACAAGTAGTTAATAAAAAGTTGTCATCTCGTTGATGTGAGGTTTTCACAGGACAGCAGAGTGCAGAGGGGTCCAGATGTGATGTGAGACTTTGACAGCATGAGTCAGCATCTTATTTGCTGAAACACTGAATTTGTGAATATTAAGCTGACAAGTAACAATGAATTTGAAGCCCGAATTATATTCAAAATGTTAATAGAATTTTAAATGTCAATACTTAGTCAGCAGCTAAAGCTATAGATTCATTCAGTCTCAAGTCACACTTTTTTAATAAACAGAGTAACTACTTTATTATCACATTTCTAAATGTTAAGTTGTAAAATGCGACATTCTAAGAGAGAGAAACGTCCATGTTGCTCAAGTTTTGTTCCTTATGCTGTGCTTTCTACTTTTAGGTGAGTACTTGTGTGCAGACACAATGAAACAGAAAATACACCTCTGCTGCTGTCGCTTTAGTTTCCCACTGGGACCAATTTATCACAAGTCATATCCCACACACACACATATCTGCATACAAGCACAAACGGGAACGGCGGAATAAACCTCAATTTGCACAGATGCATACACATCCATAAACAAACAAATAAAACAAGAGAGATGCTGATGTTACAGCAAACAAATGCAAATACACTCTCATACAAACAAACACATGACCCTTTACCAGTAGTGATGGAATGTGCCTCAGGGGCTGGCGAGGCTTTTATAGGAGAATAAGATTTTAAAATGGAGCAGGAAGAGACAAAACTGCTGTCCACACAGTTCAGCTGCCGCCTAATTCCATTTCACAAGGAGTGACCGCAGGTGAAGACACTTGTGGCATTAAAAGACAATCTACAATGAGACAATCAGCTGAGGCCAGTTCCGAAACTTTGTGAAACTTAAATCAAGTTAAATTGAAGGAATGGCCGGTGCAAAAGTCCTCACAGTCAGATTATTATAGCTAATTTGCAAAAATGTGGAGCAAGCATGTTTAAAGTAGGACATCAGCAGTGGCTAATTTAACAGGTGATCTAATCAACTTTTACAGTTTACACTTAATGAAGTGGAGGCCCTCATTAGTCCATCCTCCACCCACATTTAAAATCAAAGCAAAATGAGTAAAAAGAAGTCATTAAAGAAGAATGAACGAACCCAGCAGATTCATTATTTTTATCATTATTATTCTTATTACGCACAAGACCCAAAGGTATACTTGAACGGTTATGTTTGTGATTAAAAAACAACTTGCTAGACCAATCACGGTAATGCACACCACATTTTAAGGAGTTAATTGGTGCTAACAAGCATGCAGATGAACAAGCGAATGGTGTCACGCCTGTTAGGTGACTGTCAATTACTGCAACTGCTGCTGGAAAGAAACCGTCATAATGTGTTGGTGCCATTTTCCCTCACTGCTAAAGGCCATGTGAAGGAGCTAGTGGTGTTTATGCATGTATCAGCCGTGCAATAAAGGGGATAATGAGTGTGCGTGCAGCATTCCTGAGCTGCTATGTGGACGTGCATCACTGTCTTCCCGTGTTTGCATGCCTATGTTTGTGCGAACTGTTCGAGTGTCAGGCAAAGGGCAGGTGGAGCTGACAGATTCTGCATAATATTACTGAAGCTGCGTGGGTGCAAATGTGATGGATAGTTTTTGAAGCATCCCGCTGAGTGGTAAACAGATTGTTCAATCTGGCAGGCTGGCTGGGTGCTGGAGACGTGAAGCTGCCATCACTAACGTCACATGGAGCTTTAGATGAAGCAAAGTTACAAGCTATTTAATATTCACTTAAACACATAATGCAGCAAAGCAAAAATGATCTGTTAATGAGAGGAGGATAAAATGGGCCATATTGCTAGGGCACGTACACACAGGACGAATCAATTCCTTTTGTTCAGTCATTATTAATTTTGCCTTTTATTCTCATTGTACGCGTTGCACAGTGTTAAAGAACATAATTATTGTATTTAGTTGGGTTAGTTGTGCAGCCAGACCAGTATATCAGTTTGCCGATACTATTGGCCGATATTGGCCTATTTCAGATATATCAATATCTGCACGCATGTTCTTTGGTATGTGCTGATATTAAAATTGTTTTTTAAGGCTTGAAAAAATGTTTGGACTAGTGATTTAGAATAGGTTGTCCAGCAGAGGGCGATTATTCATTATTTAATAGTAGGTGCTTACTATTCACTGCACTGATGTTTGGAATAAAGTTTGTTTAAATGTAAGATAACCTTTCTATCGGCCAATATATTAGTTGTCGGAATTTTCTTGCTCCATAATAGCCATATTGGCACCAACTCCAAAAATCCTATAAGGGTCAGACCCTATTCTACTTACTGTGAGTCAGATAAGGACAAATGGTAGTTTCTGCAAAAATTACAAACTTTCACTGCATAGAATTCATTAGCATTAAAGGCACAGGACTGACATTCACATTCTGTGTTTAATGCCTTTCTAGGTTTATGTGATTTAAATATTTGGTTAATGTCAGTAAATTATCATGGTTGCCATAATACTGGCCATGTTTTGGGTTGAAAAATGTTCCCATAAAAAATCTTTTTCCGTTCCAGTCAGACACACTTCTTTTTGTACATTTATAACTATGAGTTATACTGATAAATTTGGTAGAAAAGCTCTGCTGTGCTGTTTCAGCGAGGCTTTCATGGCAGCGACAGGAATTCTGCTGGAGAACTAATCCACCATAATAAACACATACTCAGACATGAAATCTAGTCAACAATACTGAGGGCATACACAGGGCTGGAGGAAGCTGGGGGGTGCTAACAGCGTTGACATGGAGATATCAAATTAGTAGCTGTGAGAAATGTCAGGTTAAAATGGCCACTGTATGAATATGATCAGCTGGTAGCCAAGCAGCTGATGAATGAACCAGTGATTTTAAAACCTGAGTGAAATAACTGATGCCGGCAACCTCACATGAAGCTATACTCTGTTCTACGAGGATAAAAGAAAACACATGAAACGTGAGGAGTTTTGGTAGGGAATAATTTGAAAAATATTCTATCTAGACATTTCCTTGTCACGTTGAAAATAAAAGGAATCTTGTCACCCAAAAGTATTTTGTTAATTTAAATAATATGCAGAAAATGTTTAAGAAAGGTTGACATGACATGTTTTCGATTGTGTGAGCGGGGCTCTGTAAACAGGACTGCGACTTTTTTCTTTAATTTTTTCACTGTACATGCTGACTATGACACACACATTTTTGTTAAAGCTGGGAGTGGGGTGCCAGAGAAAAGCAGAATTTATAAATACATAAGTTGCACATAAAAATTCACTGGGGGACTGAGAGGAGCACAAAGAAATTGTTTAGATTATTTCTCTGGAAACTCTATAGCTCTCTGTGTCATTCAGAGGCATGATGGGACACAGTTGGTCGGTGCCTGGCAGGCTACCAATCCAATAAGGGAACAGATTGATTAGATCCAGGACCCCCTCCCAGCCTTCGGTTCTCCTGAACTGGAGAGGCTTAAAGCTGGAAATGAGATTTTCATTCACACCCTAAAATCCACCGGGAACACAACTCCATAACCCTCACAGACGCCATGAAGCAGAGCAGGCTTTGTCTGTGATGGCATGGATGTGGGTGTGTATGTGTGTGTGTGTGTGTGTGAGTGAGTGTGTGGTTAGAGTGGAGAGCAACACGTGTGTTTGACTGCGTGTGCAGCCAGCTGTGATTATGCTGATGAGGACACTATCTACTTTACTACTCATCTTTTTCCCTCCCACATATTCTTTTTGTGCATATGTGCAGCTCTCAAACACACACGCACACGCAAACACATACACACACGCATGCACGATTTGGACACATTGAAGGACATACAGTTTACATGCAGTCTACATATATATAAACAAGCACACACTCACATGCACAGGCAGAGTCGCTGTGTGGTGTGGCGCATGCTGTGTGTTGTAATTTCACCCTCTCCCTGCCGTGAGGAATAATTACATCGCTCACTGACTTCTCAGTCTATCTTCTGTGCTTCCTTCTCATCCTCGTCTTCCTCTCTGCCCTGCGACTCTTTCATCCGTCCTCTCTCACCACCACCGCCACACGCCCACATGTACTACACCTTCACACTCCTCCACCTACCATCTTTGCTTGCATTCGATCGTCCCACCTCTCTCTCCTTTATCCTGGTCAAGTCTCTACAGTCTAGATGAATAACAACCTACTTCTTATCATAACACATCTATCTTGAAATTTGTCAGGACTTGTTAGTTGCTATTATGCTTTAGCCATAACAGAGAAAATTAATAATTGCCTCCTCTGATGATTAATTGATTAGGTCTTTTAAAAAAGTATAAAGCATCAAGAATTTGTTGTTTTTCATTTCTCAAATGTGAGTCCTTGCTAATTTTCTCAGTTCATTTCATTGCATATTAACCATATTTGAGTTTGCGACTGCAGCTCCAACAAAAGCAGCAATCTGAAGATGGAACCTTCCACTCTGGGAAAATCAGGACATTTAATAGACATTTTTAAATAGATTAACTGAGATAATTTTACCCCTTAATTGCAGCCCCATTTTCATTGATATTTGCATTTAAGGTCATTATTAATCCTTTTGCATTTTCATTTTTAATTTTCGTCCTTGTCTCATCTCACACGCAGCACTTTGGCACATTTGTCTGGTCTGTTTGTTGGCAAACCTTTAGGAATGTGAGACATTTAATTATCTTCAAATGGTGCTTCTCTCTTTCTTTCTTGACTGTGTGTCATTTGTTAGAAGTAGATGTATGACGCCCAATGAGAACATAGCAACAGTGAAGCCGATGTGTGTAAGTTTCTTCTGGAGTCAGGATGTGTGTGAATGGATTTCTGTTGCAGAGTGTTCAGAGGAGAAAGCAGAGCGTCAGCAGCAAGGAGATTATTGACATCCACACGGGCAGGATTGACAGCTTTTCATGTTCTTCACCATTCCATAAATCCCACCAACTCCTATGCCTAACCTGGACTGTGTGTTCCACACACACCTTCAAATCCAAATAGTCCTTGTAATCCTTTGAAAACACCCCTGTCGGATTGATCTATCTTGGCTGTAAAAAAAGATCCGATTGTGTTGGAAGCAAAAGTGCACACTTGGCCCGTTCGCTGCACCAGGCAGGCAAGGGAAACTGTTTAAAGTAACAGATGGAATGTTCAGAGATTGTTTAACACAAGTCTTTACCCAACAATCTGACTTTGAGTGGATTATTTTGAAATCCAAGGAGAGTTTAGATCTGATCAGATTACTAATCCTATTCAATAAGAATTCTCACGCCTGACAACCTGTGAAACAGCAAAGCAAAGCTGAATCTCAAACCAGAAAGCTCAGAATCATTTCAGCAGTAATTCTGTAAATTTCACACAACTTTTGTTTTAAATGCCCCATCAATCAAACTAATAATAAATTAATCATTTATAACCAGCAAAAATGCCAACCATCTGGCTAAAACCTCTCAAATGGGAAGGGGTTTTTTTTATTTTTCCCCTTAAATATTTTAAGATTTGTTGACTGTTGGTCACACAAAACAAGTAGTTAAAATCTTTAGCTTGGGTGCTGGGAACTTCTGATGATTTTTTTCACTAATATGTATGACATATTAGATATAGATCAGATAATGAACCAGTGTTTTGAAAGTAATTAGAAAAAAATCAAAAGATACATGCAAAAAACATTTCAATGTGATCCGAAAATCTTCTGATCTTCTACATGAAAAATCATGTGTGTGTGGTTCTTCTGGTTTATTTTACCATTGAGCCATTTTGAGTTGTACTGAGCGGTCCGGAGAGGCGGCATGCCGCCCAGGCTGCGGTATATGACGGGGTCACGGCCAGAAAAGTCAATGACGGTGGCGGCGTACAGCTCCCCGCTCTCTGTCACCACCGCTGTGGAGTTGTGACGAGGGTCGTACGGGCAGCGAGCCACTCCGTTCACCCGCTCCAGCACGCTGCTCATGTTGCCCACCTGTGATGCAAGAAAGGAAGGGAGCTTAGCAGGTTAAGTCTACAGTGCATCACTGACTTTCTAAAAAATGACACTCACAAATACACACTTATCCGCACCTCTCTAGTAATACATAGTGGCTGGAAAGCATTTGTTCCACAGGTCATGACCTCAGTCTTGTTCACCAGCAGGACTCTGATGTAGTTCTGACATTCAATCTGCAGAGGGAAGGGTGAAGAAGAAAACTTTCAAAAAGTTACTGCAGAGCAGGGAGCAGCTGAGGTGGCAGGCTAAATATGCTTTGATGTGTTGCAGGGAAGAACAATGGACCAAGTCCTCCGGTATCAGACTGGCACAGAACCAAAAACAAAACAATTCAGTGTCTGCATGCTTTCGCTCTTGTAAGCCCATTGTTCAAAAATGAGAATGCTCGTTTGCAACTGAATGGAGGCCTATCTATGCCATCGACAGACGCTCCACAATAACTCAAACATGCCTTTCAGTGAAGAGTCAAATCTGTTTTAACAAAGGCCTGAAATAGATTTATTGGTAAAGAAACATTTTGTGTAAGTATCATTTTTTGTGAATGATGTTGCTTTGTGTTTTGGCAAAAAAAAAACCTGAGGTAATTGCACTGATGCAGGTTTTTTGGAGAATTGATTGTCTCTTTTGTGTGTTAGGTGTCACCGTTCACTCTGTCGGCACTGCGGGAGATAAAAATGACGTTGCAATCAGTTCTCACAAAATAATCGAAATAACACAGCTGATTGCAGCATTGGTTATCAGACATATTTGAAAGGAAGTCCTTTTGTGTCTCACTATCTTGGCCAAGACTGTCGTGTGCACATTTTCCCTCCCTTTTCTTTGCCCTCTCTTTTCAGTGCAAGGAAAACAACTCTTGATTGAAGGGTCTGAAATAGCTACTTCGTACAGAACCCTCCCGTGAGGCCCATAAGGCCCTCGCCACAGCAGCCAGAAGATATCAAGATGGCCTCTCTGTAAGCCAGGCGGCGCTGACATGAAGTGTTGTAATTGGGGGCGGGAATCAGGGTTACCTCTGTTTTGCCTTTGCTCTGACAGGACCTCCTGGTTTCCTCGTCCGGTGCCCATTCCGTCGCCTAGGAGACAAAAACAAGAAAAAGCCCAGGGATGACAAAGAGGCAAAAAGCAGTCAGCTGAGTCCTCCAGATACTACAAAACAGTTGCGCAACAACCGACTGTTGCTAATACTGTAGGCATGCACAAAAAGATGCATTCAAGACTTTAACCTCATTGCTGTTTGTTTATTGTGTAAACATGGCGACCAGCTTGCCAGTCGAGAGCTTATTCGAGGGCAGCGGGCAAGGTACCCAACAAGGCAGTTGAAGGGCTGAGGACGGCATTAGCATGTAAATGGATTTCTCTCCATCGTCTGCTTTTTCCTTCCTCTCTCTATCTCTCACTTGGAAAGTTTGCAGCACTCCACTCCCCCATCCCCCTTTCACTTCTACCGGCCAATTATATTCCTGTTGATGGTTGTGTCTTGGGCTTAATTATGGATGCAGGCAGCAGTGCTGCACGGCTGCGCCGCAAACACACTGATGCATGTACATACACACATGCTGTTTGGCCACCAGAGCTGCACTGGCTCTTGTTAAGAGGCTTGAGAGATGTCCCTCTCTTGGCATGAACTGTATATGTGCAAGGTGCCAGTGGACCCCCTGTTGTGTGTCATTGGCCTCATTTTACTCATGCCCCTCCATCTCCTCCTTCTCTCTGATCTTACTGCCCAAATAGGAAGACTGCCTAAATATTTAAAATCAAGAAAGTTTGCAATTATGCAACATCGGTTGTATAATGGCATCCTCCAGTTGTTTGTTTTGCAGTTATTTGTTTCTCTTCTTTTCCAGGGTTTGTTGTAATATGCATAACAGCCAATGGCAGATGATTATCTAGCCCTTATGAATTGCCTTTCCTGGACAATCAGGTAGTGGGACAAAGTTGTGGCCCCACATTCACTGGGGCTCGCAAGTGAGGCCAACCAAAAGTCAATACGAAACTGGGTCAGCCAAATGCAGGACTAAGCAAACACTACACGTCAGGGAAAGAAAAACTTGGGCTGATTCATTTTGTAGCTAATCTTAAACACCTATATGAAGTCTAGTTTCATTGTCAGGTACAAGTTTGTCCTGAAGTGATACCACTCAAGCTTTATTGGATCCTCATTTCGCTTTAATTAAAGCTCAGCAGAAGGGACTAAACACCATGTAGCCCAAAGGCTTGGTGAGAAACTCTGAGGGGGAAATATAGTTTTGAGTTAATCGTGTTTTTTCAATCCTGGGTGCAGAGAATAAAGCTCTTTAGGAATATGAATGAAAATAGAATAGTATGAGCACATTTAATGAGAACTTTAGGAACTGCCAAAAGCTTTCTGGGGACAAAAAGTTCAGTAAAAATGTTTTAAATGTTTTCTTTTTAAACTTTATAAACAGATCTCTTTTTTCACAGACCATGGAGTATATCAACTATGCTTTAGGAAGTGGAAGTTCATGATTTTGGATGATTAGCTTCTGCATAAATTGTTGCTAATGAGCAAAAACACCAGACTGAATAAAACTATCCACAGCCTAATGAGCTAGTGAAACATCTGCACATTGTCCTGGGATTTTGTTTTATTGCTTGCTATAGGCTTACATTCACAGATATTCATCAGTATGTGACTGTTTTTGATTGTTTCCACTGCCAACTATGTTTGCTGCCAGATCACTGCAGAGGAAACTCAAAGTTTTGATGCAACATTTGATTGTTTGAGACGACTTTGAACACTTGCCGTCCAGCACAAAATGACACAAAGACAAACTAGCTTACAAATTATACATTAAAAATACAGCACATGTAAAAAAAAAAAAAAGTCCTCATATTTATTTTGAAACTAGTATTTCTAATGTTTCTTTTTTAAAACTGTACTTCTACTGCACTAATACATATTTTTGAGGAAGTGATCCACCTTTTGCTTCACTAAATTTGCCAAATACTTTGGTTACAACTAGTTTGCTTAAACTCTAAAAGGGGCACCTCTACTGCACATGCCGAGTTCGAGCTGCCTGAGAGAAAAAGAAGCACCTCCAGAGGATTTGATGAAAATGGAGTGAAGACCTGAAACAAAAGGGCAGCTTCAAACAACAATCCCTGACCACATCTGGCCATGATTGTCCCCACTTTAAAAAGCCTCTCCACAAACTTCAATAAGGATTTGATTTAAAGTAATTTGAAGTAAGCTGCATGTACTGTAGGTAGTTAACTAACTAAAGTTAGCTATGTTAATTTTTTTCTTGTGTGACATTAATATTTTAGGACAGTGTTATGCAAATGATATTAAATTGTCTTACATAGCGGTCCCTTATGCTTACAAATTAAAAATCACAAATTGAAAAAAAATGAAAGTGTCTTTTGTTCAGCATGATAATCTTCACTGATGAACACCATGTTTGTCTTTTTTGAAGCATAAATGAAATCACTAGAAGGAGAAAGTAATTATTATTCAAACGTTCTGTTGATGGATTGGATGTTAAATAAATGTGCATAAGTAAATTCCTCACTTGGGATTTTTTAAGCCTTTACAAGTGCTGACAAGTGGCTGAATGGGACTGCAGAGGTTGTTGGAGACAATAAATGTCATCATTTTGACTGCGGCAACTAATGTACTCACAGGTCAACCTTTACAGCCTCGTTGTGTTTACTTCCACTCTTAAAAAACACTCTAGTACAAACTTTTCAACTTATTGACTTATCAAGTTATTATGTGCATATAGTGAAGTAGAAACCTCTAGGAGGCACTGGCTGAATCTCTGTCAAGTGTAACACTATTTCTGTTTTTGTCTCTTCCAACTCCAAAGAGGAGTATCTGGCCCTCTAAATGCTTAATGTTCCACTATGGCCTCTAATTTTGCTGCTGCAGCTGGAAACAAGCCGATGAGAGCAGTGAGAGTGAACCAAAACAGTAAAGCAGTGGACCATGAAACCAAAAGTGCTGAAAGACATTAAAACATTCCAGAGAGCTGAGGGACACTGGAGAGTGCAGTGATAATTCAGTGAGTCTGTCACTATAGGAGACACATTGCACTTAAATCAATTGTTCAACCACAGATATTGATTAAAGCAGCTTCAACGAAGCTAAACTAAACTAAGCATAAAACCCAGACAAAGCTCTGTACTCCTCAATTATCCCCGGGATAGAGTCGAAGATTGAGACAAATTCATTAGCGTCATGAAGCTATGTTTAGCTCCTGCAGCCTGTAGAGCACCGGTAAGTGGGCTCTGGCCTATATTGATAGTTACAGCTCATCTCCCTGTCTCCCACAGCAGCTCCTTCAATTAACCTGCTGCAGACGACGACAGGGAGAGAGGTAGCAGCAGGGGACAGCTATATAAAGTAAACTGTGATTAAAATGAAACTTGAGTTCCAGACACCACGCATGTAATAGACGAAGAAATAAAAATACCAACAGCAGCTAATATGCTCTGCCGGACTCGACTGTCTAGCCATGCCTGCCTCCGAACAGCACCCAGACAGCCAACCTCTGATTCACTTTCTATGAGCACAGCAAACAGCATGGCACCTGCCATTCAAAGAGCAGCCCCGCCCCCTCCACGACAGTCTATCACTCTGCCTGTTGAAATGAAAACACTGCTCCTCCACAGCCCCTGCCTGTCAGCCCCCTGACAGCCCAGGGACTGATGAGATGACGTCATTGAGAACACACACACACACACACACACATACGTATACACACACAAACACACACACACACACACAGGGTGATGGATGCCTTTGCGATGAATCATTGCTTGGGGCATTACCATCTTTTCGGCAGGGCCCCGTCTCCAAGGATCCCCATCGGCTTAACCCGCTGACCTTCACCAGAAAGTGCCCCCTCCCCCTCGCTGTCCATCTCCTCTTCTTCACAACACTTTGGAACAAAGCCACACTCACACAGAGCCTGTGAGAATACCAACATCCTCTCCCTCAAATACCTTCCCTCTGTACCGATCCCTGAATGGCCAGGCCACCATCAACAGGATGAATTAAAGCTGTATAATGTGTGGGCAGGATCTTCACACACTACAGGAGTTTATAAATCCTACCCAAGTTTTTTTTTCTATCACACACATTGAAATGAACTTCAACGATGTTCTTATCTCTAAACTCATACATACACATACTATAAGATCCCAAAATAACGATTCATCATATACCGAATATCATTAGGATTATTGCTATGCTGAGACCAATGCCCCACCTCATGTGATCTCTCTCACATGATTTCATGGGAGAAAGATGCAAAAAAAGAGACTGATGTTGTGTAGTAATCATTTGCAGTAAGACAAAAACATAGAAAGGGCTAAATGATGACACAGGATGAATGAATTGGAGGTGAAATTTTAAATACATTAATTTGTCAACAGGAGTACGCTAGCTTTAAGGGCTAGAATGTTTACTGCTACTCTGTACTCTCTCGCTGGCTTTGTGGTCCTGATCATAGTGCATTATTATCCAAACACATTTAAAATGATCAGAGTGACCCCGATGAGCCTGTGAGAAGCCTGAGAGCATTAAGGCCTGAACATACTTTCTGCATTGAGTGTCCCCGGGCCTCTGCGGACCTGTTTGCTTGTGTGGGCTGGGAAAGTGGTTTCATTCATACTAAAAACAAAAGTCATACATGATATACAATGCACAGATTGCAGCAGAAATAACAAAAGACGACAGAAGAAGTTTTAGTGGCTACACATCTTTTCTTTTATCTTTTCTACTAGTGCTGCAGTTGCAACTAAAATCCATGTCAACCAGGCAGAGACAATAGGAGGAAAAAATAAAGGTTCAGCAGACATGAAGGAAAGCACATTCTTGTCTGAATGGGATGTATTATATTATTTCTTGTTGTTGTTATTGTTGTTTTTGTTGAAGATAATGAGAAATCTTTCTGTTTGGAATGTTGCTGTGAATCAGTGTTTCCTTCAGTAGAACAAGTCAAGTCAAAACATTTCTCTATTCACACGTGAAAAAGTTGCTTTGTGAAGCTGCAGCAGAGTACAAGCCTGACCTAGAAAGACTGTTGACAACAAAGACTGACAGGCGTCACACTGAGTAAATGTGGGCAGAAAATGCTTATAAAAAAGACTTGAAAAAGCCAATGTTGCCATTGAAAGAACTGGACTAAATGCAGAAAGTCCTTGTGGAACCTTTGTGGACCCTCGCGGCAATGGGTGGGTGACAATTATCACATCATGCGTACCAGAGTCGACCCCCGCAGACACAGAGAGGAGGAAAGTATGAATAGGCCTCAAGACTGAATCTGTAAAGACCTCACAGTCAAACATCGGTAACCAACGAAGGTTCCAGACCAGATTTTACCTCCAATTTTCTAGAGAGGTGACACAAGGATAAAACAGCAAAAAACTCCTGTAGTCTGAGCCTGGCTTTGGGTCATGAAGGACAAAATCAAATTTAAAAAAGGAATTACAACTGAAAAAAAGTAATATATATAAATACACAGATTCTCTTTATTTTCTGTTACTGCCTTCAAAAATTACCTATTCCTATCAGCAGACTGATGACACCATCTTCAGACATCAGGTGTATTTTTGGAAATGTAGCTTATAGTCATCTCTCCTCAAACGTCCATGAAGAAAGAGAAGGAATGCAAGCCTTTGTCTTTTTCTCATATGCAATGTTGAGCGTAAAGTAAAGACAGATATTAAACAGATTGCTTAGACAGCAACCGAGCATAAATATAAATATTTTTTAAAAACATGTGAAAAGTAATTTAAATGGCTGTCCCTGATGCACGAAAAACTAGACAATTAAAGGGTTGTCTGGCTCTCCGAGACAACGAGTTACAGAATTTTATCATGCTCAAATAGGCTCAAGGCCGCAGAGCCTGTTTATTTGTGCCTGTTGTCTCGGATGCACGTTAGAGTTCATTTTCATCTATTAGCAAGGCCAACAACCGTGCGCTCTCTCCGCCATCAATTCCCAATCCAAACCCGAGGTTGACACACAATTTCTCCCTACTTAGCCACTCTTTAGACACAATAGAAAATATCTCACCCAGGGCATCTTTCTTGGGGGGGATGAATTTTTTATAGGAAAATAAAAAAAATAGAAAAGGCAAAACATACAATTAGTAGCAGCAAAGAAGATTCATCACTTTTGTGGCAGAAAGACGGTGCCTGGGCTTGAAAATGAATTCTGTTTTTAGAGTAAGGGGGGGAAAAAAGAGATGGAGCACGGCAAACACTAATGAAGTAAGGACAGTATGCGAGCAGCGGCGGCTGCAAGCGTTGTTCCTGAAATGTGGCACTGTGTTGATAAGGCCGCTGACACACTGCTAACATCATGTGCGACAACTAATTATAACTCACAAATATTGTAAATAAGTGTGTCAGGGGAGTAATGGCTGCTTGAACAGAGGTCGTCTGGCCCATGTTACTGTCAAGATAGATTTATTTGCACAAATGCAATGGCACTGGACTGGTTAAATAATTTTTAAACAAAGAGCAAAAAAATTTGAGAATCTCAATCCTATTAAAAGACAAGCTACTAAAAAATTCAAACACAAATACAGCTTTATTGGCTTGACGTTTCATATATTCCTGAACAGACAAAGCTGACATGAATGAAATGCAGGAGTGTCACAAAACTGGTCCCCTAACTCTCGATGTAATATAGTGAAACATTCTTCAGTTAGGACATTTTTGAGGAACATTACATGTATTCATTCAACATGCTCTTTAAAAACATATAAGCAGGTTTATTTATCATTCATATAGGCAGATCATTTGCACATCACAAAGATTGAGGATGCCCGTAGGAAGTCTCATAAACTACTTCCCCACAAGCTCCTTGTGTTTTCATCCTCAGTCATCATGCTCCACCTCACTACAGGCTCCTTCCTCAAGCTGCTGCCTCACCCCAGAGCCAGTGGAAAAATTCTGCATATTCACCCACCACCTCACCGAGAGACACATCATCTATCTACAGTATCTGCTGTCTCCACAGCTTCAAAGCATCTACTCTTACAGACTGTTGATTCTTCCCTCTCATTTCCAGACCTTCGCTCCTCCTTTCTGTTGACTCTTTCCATCAATGTAATCTGCTGATTTAAGCAACAGCCCACACCAACATGTATACACACACAAACAATCACAACTTGACAATATGGCCAATTCTGGCACAAATTGCTGCACAGGTGGTGCAGACAAGGAACAGTCAGCCACCAACGCAGCCACAGGATTGAACATCACTGGCAGCGTTAACAGGTGGGAAACCAGTGACGTAGCATGTGTTTGTCACACAGACTGTGTTATGACATGTTTCTGTAGATCCCAGATTATGTTCACTTTTGATTACTAGTGCAGTGTTAAGAAACTGTCAATCTGTAGCTTAACAAAGGTTGATCTATGATGGCAGGATTTTCTAAATGTCATTAATTGCTGTCAATTACTCCCATGTTGTTTCTTTGCCATATTTTTATCATCTGTGCTTGTCACGATATCAAATTTTCCCTACATGATTACTGTCACCTGAAGAACTCTAGCTAACAAAATCATCCTATATTACAGAAAATGAAAAAACTACACAGTATATGCAGTTGGCATTGAAATATATTTGTGCAAAACAACATGCTGGGTGCACTTCACATTGTGTCAGCATCTTCAACTCATCCCTGAGTGAAACACAGTGACTGTATTGTTATTTTTGAGGGTTGTTAAGTCAGTTAACATGTTGATACTCCGTGTTCAGCACTAACAAACTGTTCATTTGTGTCTTGTTGGAGGAAGCTGCTCTGAGGTATTCTTAATTCTGATCATTGTGGGGTTGTCTCTTTCAAAATACAGTTTATGGTTGTGATGTCAAATTGTGTGTTAGTTGTTGTCACTGCAATCTATGTCATAAACACACACACACACACACACACTCACAGGTTTGCGCAGATATTCTTGTAAGGACTCAATGCTGACTTCCATTCATTTGTATAGCCTAACTCTAACCCTTACCCAAACCCTAAAATTAAAGGGGACATGTTTGCTTTTTTGTCTCTTCCAACCTATAAATAAAATGTTAATGTTAATGTTAAAGTCAGATTGTTGTTTTAAATGATGCAAAAGTATGAAATAGCGAGGTAAGGGTATGTAGCAGCAATCCCTGTGGGCTCTTTCTAATGGCTCTGAACGCTCTGTTCCCATCTGTTTTTTTTTGTTTGTTTTTTGTTTTTTTAAATCTCAGACCACTGTTGTGTCACAGTGTGCTGGGCTTCTCTATTGGTTCAACTGGAAGGTGTGTGTTTGAACTGGCCAATCAGAAAAGAGAAAGCCTTTAGAGGTGGGGCAGGAGCTAAAAACAGAGTGTCTCCACCAGAGGAAAAAATCCTGGAAAAAAAACAGGGCTGTTGCAGTCGACTGTATGAGAGAACAGATCAGTTTTTGAGCATCAAAGCATTTTAACCTGCTTTAGTAGTAACCAAGAATAAAATATGAACCCAAAAAGTGAGCATAATATGTCCCCATTAACCAATTTATGCCTTAGCCTAACCCTGTCCTGAATTCACACCTTACCCCTAAACTCAGGACCTCAGAAATCAAATCATGCTGCATTAGTACCGCTCTTTGGTCCCCATGAGGACTATTAGTCCTCACATGGACAGTGTTTATGCCAGAAAAGGTCCTAAAAAGGTAACAAAAACCGGTACACACACACACACACACACAATGTTTCTAAACCCACATAAAAACCAAAGATGGATGAAACATGGCTTTCATTAACCCTTTGTCCTGCAGCTCATTGTCTCTAAACACACTGATCCATGGACACACCCACAGCCATTCCTTTGTGTTTCACTCCCTCTCTCTCTCTCTCTCTCTCTCTCTCTCACACACGCACACACACATTTGTCAGCCACCAGTTCCTCTGCTCATACCTTACTCTCCCTGTCAAACACCACTCTGACAGAATAAATCAGTGCAGACTGAGGTCACTACCCTACACCTTTATCTGCACATTGCTGCAGACATCGGGGGATGCAGTCTGGGGGAGTGTTCAGAGAGAGCGAGTGTGTGTGTGTGTGTGTGTGTGTGTGTGTGTGTGCAATTCAGTGCAGAGACCATTTTAAAAGTTTAAACAAAATGTTCTCATGGTTGAGAAGTATAGGTGCAGAGCCCATCAAACAGGAGGCAGCAGGAGGAACAAATGAACAGTAAATAATCATTCAGTCACGAAGACAATGCTACAAACACATTTGACATTCTGTATCATTTTAGCCTGTCTTCAAGTGTGAATGACGTCATTTCCATTTAAAAAAGCACCACAGTGAGTCTAGTTTGACCAATATACATGATTGCACTCCTGAAAATGATTCAATTTGACACTAAGGCTAGGTACTGTTTTACATTTTGAAATTTATGATGTGGCTGTGGACAGAGTTGGTTTGCTTATCATTTATCATTAAGGGTCAATAGCTTGGACAGGCACTTAAGATGCCTTCAAATTTACAGTGTTTTCAAGAAGAAACCACATAAACAGCCCCCTGCTGTCATAAGTCCCACATTATAAGTCGGATTTATCTGAAAGTTCCCAAGTTGTAACATGTTTCCTGATGTTTTCAGAGTTGGCGGAGCCCATATTGGCCCATACAAGACTAAAAGTAGCTAGTCAAGTGTAGCAAGTTGTAAATCTAAATATAAATCAGCACCATCATCATCTCTTGTTCCTCCGCATTTAAACACAAAGTAATAATGTAACATTTTAACATAAAAGCCTGGAAGCCAGGAGCCAAGCCTAACTAAATTTTGGTGTCCATATTACAGTTCCCCAGCAATGCTGTTCTCATGCAGTAACCACTTGAATGCCAAGCCTTTCCTGTATGCGACTTCACCACACAACTCCATTTGAGGCTGCGTGAAGCATCTGCATTTCCAACATTTATGAACAAACACTTTTAGTTTGTATAACCTCTGATCAGATATGTATAAATATAGCCACAGAACATATGTAAGTGTTGCGATTACACTTCAAACTAATGCCCTGAAATGTTTGTTGGTCGCGAAAAATGAAAATAAATAAATAAATAAATAAATAAATAAAATTTCAAACTGAAAGGTACTTAAGTGACAGCAGTATGTTATACTGTCCAACAATATACATTAATGTCAATGAAAAGTCTTACAGTGGGTCTGAATACTGATAGAAAACTATGGTGCAGAAATATAGTCTACATGCAGGAATTTTTAAAACACCAGAACAAAACAAAAACCAAGACAACGTGGCAAGTAAATAGTAAATACACATACATAAGACTCTTTCAATGTGAGGCTCTGCCTCTCCACTGTCCTCCACCCACCCAACTATGACCCAGAAATTGTTCTCAGTGCAACATTAATTTATATATGTTGTCATGTGTACTATCACTCAGAGACGACTAAATACAGTGGTAGCCTGTAACAGAACAAGATATAGATAATCAGCTGTGCCAAACGTCATATTTAATTAACGTTGCTTTAAAATGACAGCTTCAAAGCAAGGATGTCTCTCTTCGTCTCTTCTCGCCTCCTCCGTTTACATCTCAGGAGGGAAGGACTGAGACGTATGAAAAGGAGACAGGAAAAGAAACAGAGGATGTAGACACAGAGAAATAAGGAGATATAATGCACACACATACACGCACACACTCTCTGGGGCTTCGTGAGATAAAAAAGGACATGTGCAGAGATGCAGGATGAGGGT
>JAQLOL010000005.1:4649256-4665877 GCA_029783665.1 Naso thynnoides | reverse complement strand
TGTTGATAAGGAACAGAAAGTTTTCACTGAGCTGCTGTCGGACTGAACTTTGATCAAGGTTTTGCAGTTATGAGAGGAGCTGAATAAGTTATAATAATTCAAAACATTTAAACAACTGCAAACTCAGCAGCTGAAAAATGTTACGGCTGTCTTAGGCGTCACATGTTATCATAAAGTTACAGACACATTATGAATGAAAAATTACTCTCTGCAATGATGCCTTCCGCAGGAGTCTACAGTCAGTGACAAATGGTTAAAAAAAAAATGCTATGTAAAACTGCAATATAGTCAGTTGCACTCAGACCCAAACCTGCTTGTTTCTATTAAAAGCAAAAGTCTTTCAGAACTGCTAAATTGTTCGTCAAACATGAGAATTTATCTGGCTTTTAAAAAAAAAAAAACACTTCAGTCTTGCAAAAAAGTACCCAAAAGTGGTGTTTGAGTAAAAATAAAGACACCCTACTGGAAAATGACTTCGGTAAAAGTGAAAGTAGCCTATTAAAATATTTCCTGAGAAAAAGTCTTTCAGTAGCTGGTAATTACTTTATCTAAGTATCAAAAGTACTGTGAATATACTGTAAATGTACGTAAGTATTGAAAGTAAAGGTATATGAAGGTAAATGGTTTATTCTTAATTTATTTAGCCTCTGGTGTACTTAAGGACAGGATATCTCAGTCATAATACAAAATGCAAATTAAGTGCTAAAAAAAAAAAATCAATTTTTTAAAATTTCTAAATTCCTGTGGGCCTGATTTGACACAATCGACAAAGGTTTAGCTCAAGCTCAATCTGCAACTGGGTGGCTGCTGCTAAGTCATAACAACAAAAGGATTTAAAATGAAACATAAAACACAGCAGCACCCAAAATAAGAACCTAGTCATACTTGTACAGCAGCTTAAGAGCACCTGTTTGCACTCGCGCCTAACGTGATTAACCAAAGAAACAGCCTGTGATCCAACATTGTTGGCTACCAAAACAAAACGAAAAAAGCATTGGCTAGTCGCCTACCAAATTTCTCCTGGTTTTATTTAGCAACTCAGATGCCTATGGGAAATGTAAAAATGTCAAAGTAAACGTTTTCATTTGCTTTGGAAAATGTAGTATACATGAAGGTCTACAGAAATAGAAATAGTAAAGTACAGATATCCCCCAAAAAAACTACTTAAGCACAGTGACAAAGTTTTTTCTACTTTGTTACTATACAACACTGTACACCATGCAACATAATGAACACCTGGTCAGTTGAGATGGGAGTTCTGGAGGTAGTTGACCCAACAAATTCTGTAAGAACCACTATCATCACATGTTCTTGTGCCAAGACAAACATGGACAGCAACGGCTGTTTGCAATGTTTATACCCAGCACAATCTACACTGATTAAGCCAAAGAAGAAGAAAAAAGTGTTTTTGTGAGATTGAAACATGGGGGCCTAAAGAGAGAATGCAATCTGACATGAACTTTGTTTATCATACCTTAATGTACAGTATAGATTTTATTTATCGACTAGCAGGTAAATCACAGTCACAGGCATTCATTTAAATTTACAGAAAAAAATTACAATTCTGATCATGTAAAAATCATATGTCCTGCAGTCAGTGTTCCACATTACAGACATGAGAAAGTCAAACCACCACATGCACTGCCTGAAGCAATAAAGTGATACAAGCATAATTATATCAACAATAGCTTGCCTCATTTAGAACAGTACATGAGAAAATGAAGAGGGTATACAATTATTGTTATTAAGCAGCCAGACCAGAGATTTATGTAACGTACATAATCTAAAATTAATGACAGACTGTAGGAAATTACTATGCATACGTGATTAAATCACTGATAATCTAAGCACACATAATGAATCACTGGATGCCCTGTGTAATTTTAATACAACGCCAATTCTGCTGGAGGCCATCTCTTACTCTCTCTATAAATATTCATATCATATATATGTACGTACGTACATAATTTCCAATTATTCTAGTTGAGCATGCAGCTATGGGTTGAACATGGCTGCCATGCAGGGTGGGTTAGAAACCACACATGGCTGGTGCTATGAAGGGAGGGGTACCATGTGTACGTCTCTCAGATTAATGGCTGCAAAGGCCAAAGCTGGAGGGGCAGCAGAGAGGGTTAGGCCGTCGTTAGCCTTACAATGTCATGCAAACAAACCTGAAGATGATTTAAACCCATCTTGTTAAATTTTACAGAATTTATCTGGATGGGTTTGCACAAAGCCACAGCATTAACAGCTCATGCATGTGTATGTATGTGTAACACTAAAACTGTGAATGTGATTCACACAAAACTGTGAGACTATAAAACTCTGCAAATCAGTCCCGACTGCATGAACATGCAAGGCTTGTTACTGGCTCACTGACAATGTTTGAGAAAAACATTGGAGACGATAAAAGACATAATTAATCTTCAGTTACAGAATCATGAAAATTAGATTTTCACATTAAATTACTCGACAATTGGTACTTTCCAGCTATAGTGTCTGTTTGCTTTACGTCTCCCTCTGAGAGTTCATACAGGTCCACTTTTGTGTGAATTTTATTCTGATGTTACACTTCTTACATGTCTTTAATTGGAGCTAGTGGTAACAAATCATTTATAAGTTGCCACAAAAAAAGGATAACAAGTACAGCAGATTTACTCCTTGAAACTGATGGCCTGTGTGTGATTATCTTAATGCAGACGCTTTGTTAAAGGTCCTGTAGACACCTTCAAACAATCACAACACAGAATGTTGTTTACTTATGACACAGAGATATCAAGTAGTATCAGCATCGTTACACTAATGGCTCACAAGCCTTTGGCCATTTTAGACAGGTAAACAAAACAATCATTTTTGACCTGACAAAGTTCCTTAAATCATTAATTCACAATTTCCCGGGGGAAAAAAGTAATATGTTTAATTCACATCTCATATAAAGCTGGAATTAATTAATCTAATAATCGATTAATCGATTGATTAAAAAATTAAACGCCAACTATTTTGATAGTTGATTAATTGTTTCAATTTTCAATTAAAAAATTAAAAACAATTTGTTGTTTAGCCTCTTAAATGTGAGGATTTGCTGCTTTTTTGTATCATTAATGATAATAAATAAGGAGTCATTGTGTTTTGGGCTGTTGTCTGGACAAAAGAAGCAATCTAAAGACATTACATTGCTCTCTGGGAAATTGAGATGAGCATTTTTCACACTTTCCATACATTTCACGGAATAAACATTTAATTAACTGTTAAAATAATCGGCAGATTAATCAATAATGAAAATAATCGTTAGTCGCAGCCCTAATCTTATATCCCTTAAGTGCCACCAATCAGAGAGTCTGTAAGCCTGGAAGTCATGATTTTACAGAGACACATCATCACCACACTCCACCAGCTGAGCACACTCCAACATGAGCCAAAATCCAATGTTCCTAATCCTATTTTTTTTTTTAAGTTTAAATATTAGAGGAATATTATAGGAGCACTGCTGTCAAGAGATCTCTCTAATCCTCTCACTCTCCTGCAACTACACATTGCTCGATTGTCACTTTATTAATGAGGGTGACGATACTCTATTGAGTGAATGGGCTAAAATATATTATACAAGGCACAATAACAAATTTGTATCCTACTTTAGCACCAGAACAGCGCCATGGATTTATTCATTCACAGCACGGTTAGGCCATGATATGTCAGAACCACGGTGGGGTAAAGGATCAGTGGGTCAGGCAGACTAACATATTCAACTTAACAACCCCTCTGCTCCTGCACTCTCTCTGCCACCAGGGGAAGGAGATGAGGGATGGTTAACAAGGGAGATGCATTGAGGTTATTTTGCAACCATGACAGATGGCACCCTATACCTCATGCCCTCTCGTAACACCTACGGATTATGGTATCTTGCCTCTATGAGGTTTTCCCCACCACCTTAATGTGTGGCTACTCAGAAAAGCTACATAGAGTAAATAGTAAGTAAAAAGTACAGCATGGTACTAGAGCCCAATATTTCAGTCCGAGCCCTACGGGGCCCAACTTATTGACAGGATTCAGGCAGATTTGCACGTCACTAGCTCGGACAGGGCTCAAGCCTGCTTTAGGTGTATCGACTAAAGAAACAACTAAGAAGTTAAGGTAGAAAACCGCTTTTAAAATATCACACACCGCCTGCCTTTTTTCGCCCATATGCATCACATCTTCTCACATCGAATTACTACCACTCGGCTTCGTGTGCATGTGCAAGTACAAGCACAAACAGCAAAGTCAATGGCTCAATTCGGGCTCGAGCTGAGAATTACGATATGCTGTCGAGCTGGGGTCAGGCTGAGGCTTGAACATCTATAGCCACAGCAGGGCTAGGGCTGAGTTTTTGAGGCTCGTGCAGGGCTCTAGATAGTAGCAGTTGGCTGAACAACACTTTGTAGGGCCTGGTTAAAGACAAGAAAACTCCAGTTTTGATCTGTATTATAAAGGTGGAGTCAATTAGATTTTATTGATAAAATACAGACATACACAAGAGTAATGCTGCTCAATCATCACTTCTGGGCCTCTGTATATGTGTTTGGTGACTGACTGAAGACACACCGCCCTCTGCCTGTATTTTGATGTTTTGGCTGACTTTGGACCTACTCAGGACGAGTTACCGTGAAGAGCGATGTAGACGCACAATCAATTTTTAAGTAACAATGGTGTGACCGTGCTTCTCCAAAGTGTAGATGGCGTGACTGCAGTCTACAGGTGCATTTCCCCCAGCCAATGACAGCATGTAGGTGAGGTTGAGAGCAGCGGAGCACAGCTCCTGGATGCCGTCCAGACCGGAGAAAGTTACCAATGTGGACATAGCGCAAAGAAAAGGAAATAAATCCCAAGCGAGCAAGCGGATAAAACTTGTTCCAGAGCGAGAGTGAGTCTTGGTTTGACTTTCAGCCGTTTTGGAGCACTGAAAGAGAGGCTGGGAAGAGCGATGCAGAGTTGGGCTGCTTTGTGATGGACAGTCAGGTGCTAAACTCTGGCTCGACTTCACTATTGAACAAATATAATGTTCCAATGTAGCTTGCTGTGTAACATTAGGTAAGCGGTATAGCAGTACATGTAGTACATGCTAAGTTTAGATACTTCTGGCGCGTTGAGCCGGGAGGAGGGGCCCAGTTTGAATGTTGTGTTTACAAACGGCAATGGATGAATGGTACTGACTCCACCTTTAAGCTTAGAAAACCGTAAACCATACCATAAATTCAACCACTTTCCTTTAAACAGTGTTAGGGTTAGGGTTTAACAGGATTACTCAAAATTCGATTAAAAATTAAGGAATTTTGGATATTAAACAGAGGAAGTGCAGAGATTATACAACAAGAGAAATGTTGTTGCAAAAACAGAGAACAGAGACAGGACTGTGGCTCATAAAAAGTTAAAGGCAACCTGAAGTTAATCTCTTTCTACAATGTAGGGGTAAAATACAGCATCCGTTAAATCAAACCCAAGCCCCGCCCCCGGCATCACGTACTAAACATATCCTGGAAAAACTCCAGAAATAGAAAACGATGTCATTTACACAAATGACATACTGTTAAAGTGACTTATTCTCTCCATAAAAAAGGCCATTATAACAGAGCATATGACATGAACCATAAAATAAGAAAGTGCAGTGGAGAAATAAATAACAAGAGAATTATTTCCACAGAGGCATTATGCACGTAACAGTAAAAACAGGAGCTGTTAGTGTTCAGTTCAGAGTCTAATGTGGAGCATAAATCACTCGATATCCAGCTGAGAATCAGTACGCACATACAAACATTTCCCCACATCATGAATATCCCTTCACAAGCTTGTAAAAAAAAGCATGGCTGAATTATATCCACAAGCATGCAGGAGAGCTCATGAGCCCTGAGCTTGTTTACTCGGTTAGAGAGGCCATCCTGACAGTGAGGGGTCTTTCACTGACTGACATTTATCCTCCTGCTTACAAGTGGTTTTATATGTGCTGCTCGCTTGCTGCCCTCATAACTGTCTGGCCGGGTGCTGGGGCGAATAAGGGACAATAAAGCAGAGTGAATATGAAAGACCCCTCCCTCATGGTTGACTCACAGGCCCCAAGCTGGACTTGATGAACGATTATGGCGTTCTTTTCTTCTCCCCTCTGCAATCGGCAAGCAGACGGATTAATGCATTAGCCTGTGGCTGCCAGAGGGATGAAGAGACGGATGAGGACAGTGGCTCAGACATTTGTCTCACACAGACATAAATCATAATCTTTGTATCTCTTTCTATCTAACATTTTTTAAACAGTTGACTTCTTCCCACACAACCAGCATGTGGGCAGAATGAAGTGGCATCCCGACTGATCTGAGTTGCTATTAGACCAAGTCTGGACGGAGAGCAGTCAAAGTGGGAAAATGCCAACATATTACGGAGTGAAGGAAGTGAAAGTACAACATATTGCAGATCCAAAAACACCTTGTGTCTGCACGAACAAACACACAAAAATAGCACATAGCACCAGCACAATTTGGTCCTTTTATCACTGAAAACCGGATGGAATGTGAGGACTCAAGTTGGAGCTCCGAGGAAAGGTTATTTGATAAAGATCCAATCTTACCTTCATCTAATCCCTCCAAATTTGACCTGTCTGCAAGTTAGCCAGTCAAACTTTGTCCCTGTCCAAGCTGGGAGCAAAATGTTAGCCATTAGGGCATAGGGCAAACTCAAAAACGATATTTGCTTTCTTTTTTTTAAATGGACAAATCTATGTTACAAAGTTTCTGGCAGTGGTGCCTCAGGCTTAGCTGGAGCAGACATAAACTTGCTTTCATTGTCAACATTATGAAATGCCTAATAAACAGAATTAAGTTCATTTAGAAAGGAAATGTGCCTGTTTTCCCCACAAGAAAGCAGTTGATAGTTACTACAGTCAAACAGTATCAGTATCAGCTCAGACAAGGTGGCCGGAGTCTCGTCCAATCAGATTATGGCACATTTGTAACCAGCCTCTCAGAGCCAATCTTCCTCCAGGTTAGTCCTGTCTACATCAGTTAAGCCTTCACTGGTTGTATTGGAGACCTTTCTGATGAAGATGGATCCTTCTTGTTGAGCACAAAAAAATATTTGCCCTGCAAATAACTGATAAATTTTGGGGAGTAGTTGATGACTTCAAAAATGAAGCAGTCATGAATTTCCTTGAAGCCACTTTGCCAGTATAACTTCACAGATCAGTGCTGTCCCAGCTGACTCTGTCTACACCCTCCACAGAAAAAAAAGAGTTAGCTGCTACAACAAGTGGGTGGACTCCAAACAGACAGATAAACATACAGAGCTGATGATCAAACCTCTAATCACATCCAACATTTCTGTCATCAGTAGTGACACAAAATAAATAGTATTTTTCTGACTGTACCACTCTACTTTTGACTGTGTGCTTGAATAACAATAAAAGAAAACAGGTAGTGCCAGTCAGCTCCAACTACTTCTGTCGTCTAAGGGGGCTATTCATGTTTGTGTGACTCGAGAAAGCTTTCAAAAAGACAAATTCAAGCAGGGACAGAAATAAAGACTAAGAGAGAGCTGAAGTTATACAAACTGAGAGCGCTGGCATCATTACAGAAACTGATTGTACAAGTGGAATAAAAATGACTTTGAATGACTGGGCAAAGGTTAGAAAATGGTTTAAAATCCATTTTGGAAGTCCTGGTGGGCCATTGTAGCTGTTGAGTGGATGAAATCTTTTAAGTGCTCAACAATCCACTGTCAGAGGACAAAGCTCCAATGACCTTTATAAACAAATTGTTATTTCAATAAACTCGCCTTTTCTATTTCAATTTTCAGTCTGAATAAAAATGTTCCCCTAATAACACTCTGCACAGTAGCCTATCATGTTGTTTATCATTAGCATCATAATCAGACATCTAGTTGATTTCTCCCCTCAAGCGCTACACTGTTTAATGAACTATGAATGACACATATTGTACTAAAGGTAGCTGTCTATCATTGTCTCCCTTCAGGGGGGTACACAGAAACACAATGTCTTGCTAATGGGAATAAGACCCCTGAAAAGAGTCAATAGCAAAAATGGTTATCTTCAGGGCAAGGTGGTCGATCCAATATTGTTAGCGAAACGGGTCACACAGCGGCTCGCTGCTATCTGCCATCTGGCAAATGACTCTATGAATGAAGGATCACCTCCAGTGTCAATTAGCTCATGTGCAATTGCATTCTGAATATATTTTGCTTATCCGACAGCGAGAAGTGTGAAAACAACAGTTGTAACCAAGTAGTGGCACGGTAATGAATCCATCTTGCAATATGGAAATTTACATACAATATTCATTTACCATAAGCACATTTCTGTGCAAATAAAACTAACATGGCAAAAGAGATGCAATGTTTCATTTTGTATTGTTCAGTCCTAAATGAGCAAAGTTTTTCCTTCAGTGCCAGATATTTCCACACTTTTTCCTTATCTGGCCAGAATCCTTTAAAAAATGTTTTGTTTGGTCTTCTTCATATCAATCTTCACCCTTCCTTGCACTCCAGTCTCCACCCCCTCCTGCCTGTCCTGTCCTTCACTTATCTCTCCCATTCTAACTTCAGATTTTCACTGTGGTGTACCTGCAGAGGGTGAGAGTTTTTATAGAGGATGCTGTGCCTCAGTGGAGCACAACTTTCCCTCTATCCCCATCCTTTCATCCCTCCACAGCTCCATCCTCCCCTTACTCTCCTCCCACTTGACTGAATTCAGATAGAGGTACTCGCAGGGTTGCGGGCAGTTTTGAGAAAGAGCCTGGCGAGACTGGGGACTGAGCAGCCACAGGAGGAATGGCGCTGGGGCCAGGAGGCTAATAGCCTCTCAGTCAGCCACCAGTAAAGATGTCTGTCTCCTTCGCACAAAACCAACGGTGAAGCAACAATCCAAAGCTACTGAAAATTCGTCAGAGTCCAGAGTGGCATAGTTGTAGTGTAAAACCAATGGATATAGGAGCAATTTTCTCAGAAAGAAAGTGCGACAGATTTCTAAAAGTACATGTGATACAACCATTCAAACACAATATCTGTTCTCGCTTGATCCATTAGTTAAAGTAAAAACTTTCTGGCATTAAAACATAAGAATCTGTTATTGAAATGTTCAGCAATTGCTTTTTTAAACTGTGCCTCAGTATTAACTAAGGCCAAGTTTACAAGCAGCCCTACTGAAAATGGAAAGGTTATTTCTTTTCCGTTTTTAAAATATGTCCACGTTTACACAAACTGAAAGCAATGTAGTATGCATGCCAGGCCACTAGTTGGCAGCGGAAGTTTGTAATGACATACTGTTGGAGCCGCTGAGGTCTTTAACTTTCTGTTGCTGCTAAAAATCCACAAATTAAAGAAATTCGGCCATGATTTGACTTCTGAAATTATGCTACAAACACTTAAATTGGCCTCAATGACTGTCGTCATATTGACCTACATTTGGTGCACTGTGGAGCGTTTAATCAGAGTTTGGTAGTGACTAGAGCGGAATGCACTGACTTGCGCTAGAATTAGCATTAGCGTTGTCACTACATTGTCACTACATACGCATACGTTTACACAGCAAGAAAGAGGACGCAGATTCTTAAGACTCCACTCTAGAACCCAGTTTCAAATATTTGCAGTTTCAGGGGCGTCAGCACGTCATTGTCATGTAAAAGGAGGGCCGAACTGCAACAAAAGTGTTTTGTTTGACACGAAACCTTGCGCTGTGTAAACTGCCTCTAATACTCGAAGAAAGTGCAGTGACTCTCCTGAAGAAGATGACTGAAAATTGTTAACAGGGTTTACAGATGTTCTCTGATCTCCAGCAAGCTGTATCAGCAGTGTATTTTGAAACGTATTTTGCAGGCGATTGACTGATCACATCTGTGGCTTTATTAATGACCATCTGGAGGGCAACTAGTCAAAGGGACCCTGAAGAAAAAAAAGGCACACTGCATAAATGTCTGCTCATGGAAATAGGTCAACATGGCACATTCATCATTTTCAAGTGCCCCTGCTTTCTCTGCAAGTTGTTAGGCTCGTTTTCAACCCTGTAGATTGCCAGGGTGTGCCCGTGTCACCGTAAGAGGCAGCTGTCACATCCAAAATTCATATGCAGAATAATTTTTTTAATCTGATTTACTAAAATGTTTAATTCTAAAATAAGGCTATAATTGCCTAATTATAATACTTAAGCTGTTCAATTGTGGCTGGACTTGCTGGTAACTACAGCTGCGTCGCTATTGTGAGTGTGGAAAGTTGGAGAGCAAACTGTTTGCGACTGCTGTGAAACTTTTTTCTTTTTTGAAGTCCAAACGCCAACAAATATGGATGGAATCAGAATATTTCATTAGATACAGTCATGCTATAATTATGAAAATGATTACATTGATCTTTTCCGTACATTTTGAGTTTTAATTGCCTGGAGTTATTAAAAATGGTCACAGCAGCTGTGCAGATGAGCAGACCCACACTTTGTGGATGTGGTAGGCTGGGCTACTTCAATTTGACCATGGAAAATTTATTTTTTTCACTAGATAGTTATAACAAGATTGATCTAGCTGCGAATTTGTGTGTTCATATGTGCAATATTTTTTTCAGTTTGAGCCCCTGAAAGCATTTACAGCAGTTCAAGGCGACTCAATGGGTAATAGAAATCCTCTCTTTTGCCACAGAAGACATATTAAGTCGGTTACGTCCGGTATATATAGAAAATAATCCCAAACAGGTGACCTTGTAGTCTTCTTTACAATAAGCTCTGTATTGCATTTGCTGAAAATGACACGTGAGGAGGAGACTCCTCAACCCACTGCATGTTCCAGCACAAACACAGATCACACTGCAATTACATCAGCAATTATAGGGTGATGGGCTAACAGTGGCTGGATGGAATATTTTGATGTATCACCAAACCCTGCCTGTGGGTAGTCCTACAGGGAATAATGCATGGTTACATTTTTATGTATGTACACAGATGTCTAGCTTACATGGTGTTGTAGAGAAAATATATGTTGCACACCCAATTTTCTTTTCTTTTCTTTTCTTTTCTTTTTTTGTTCCTGGCCACACTGGTGCCTCCAGGCACACTATGACAGGATTGAGCAAATTGTGCTAATCGTAGCAGTAGTGGCTGAAGAAACAAAGGTTGCTTTATTTATTTAACATTGCGCTACTGCTGCCTTTAGGTTAACCTAATGGCATTTAATTCAGACTTAAGCCATTTTAGAAGTGTTAATGAAATGTTACCAGGTCCGATCTAGTAAATTCACAGCCCTTTTTTTTTTTTTTTTAAGTAACCAAAGGGCTAAAATGTGAGGATGAAAAGTAAAATTACTGACACATTTACACAATAAGTGTCATGAAAGAGGATCTGCAAAGACACAGCAGATGGCAAAAATACAGAGAAGCAAAAAAAGCAAATTTCCTGCTGCTTCTCGACTTTTCAGTTTAAGTGACAATAAAGCCTTTAAATGTCTTCTTTTCTCAGGTCCTCTTTGCTATCTCTCAGTCCCTGCATCAGATATCCTGGCATGGCATCGGTAGGTGAGAGGCTGGACCCAGCAGCATTCTAAACTAAACTCCATTCAGCTGATTGATGGCGGCTTCGAGAGCACCACTTCAATTAAGCCCGCAACTGTAACCATGAATGAGGAAACAGAGACGGGTGGCAAAATGAGACAAGAATGTAAAATTTGAAAAAAGAAAAAAGAGAGAGAGTGGAAAATCACAACTTTTTTTTTCTTTTAGGAGAACAGTTGTGTTTTTCAGGGGCATCTGCTCAAGAGCCCTTCACATGGCAGCACAAATGACAGCACCATTACCCAAACGATGGAAGAGATAGAAGGACTTGTTCAAAGTGTGCAATACATTTTTCTGACTATTACAAGGCATAAAAAGAGCAGGCTTAGAATGAAAAAGTGATGAAGAGAAAGTGGAGGAGAAAGGCAAAAAAGAGAATATAAGAGGAGGAACATGGAAAGGAAAAGGAGAATGAATGAGAGAGGAGGGAAGATAAGATGGCTAGAGAGAGTTGTGCAGGCAGACGGGGCATGAGAGAGGCTATAAAAAGCAAATGGAAAAAGACAAGATTTGTGAGAAATTGAACAGGAAATGACACTAGTTGTTTCTATTCTTCTCTGTCTTTCTTTAGAGTGATTTGAGCAGAGCAGATGACCCGTGCTGTGAAGCCATCTAATCTGTCAGACAACTCCTCATCTGTTCTGTGAAAGAGGTGGTGGAACCTCAGCCAAAGGTCTCATTATCAAGTCTTACTTTCCTACACAGACTCCCTTGAAACATCTTGTTGTCTGGATGGATATTGCTGCACTGGGTGCGATAAAGGTGGAGAGTTTATCTATTTCTCTTACAAGGCTGACCCTTTACACACACTCCATGACCAGCTCTCTGGATCTCATAACATAATGCACAACTGACTCCATAAATCCCCCAAACAGACTCCATATCTAGATATGGAGTGTTCTGCTCTCTACCGTCATGCCATGCTCTTATCAGACCCACGGTCTTACGCTGAGAGCCACTATCATCCATCTAAATCATGAGCTGGCGGCTCGGACAGAGTGGGCTTGTGGGTGGAGTTTATGCGATTCCAACGCTGGTTGGTGTAATGTGCTGGCACGACCTCTGGAACAGCAGACAATCATATGTACAGTCTGGACTATTCGCAGTGTTCCAGCCCATTGGAAAAACGCACGCACGAGGCCAAAGTGAAACTGATGGAAAAGCTTGATGCTATATCTTCTGATGATACCCATCACTGCTGTCATCCAAAGTATTTTTATCCCATCACATCTCCAGGCAGTGTTTCTCTAATGTTCTGTAACAGCGTGGGTGAAAAATTATTATGTGTGCAAGATGATTTTCCAAACCAATCACTTGTCTCAGTAGTAGGCTTGAGAACGATATTTAAATCTTCACTAAAACTTGTGGAGCTACAGTGCTGCATGCATATGTTTGCACATACAAACTGACATTTATTAGCCAGACAGGGACACAAGTCTTTTTATATGATTACTTTGCTCTGTAACCATCAGATTTGTAAGAAAGAAGTTGTTTGCTAATAATATCAACATAAAAGGTCATAATATAGTAAATGTTTTGTTTAGAAATTGTTTCAGATATTGTAGGTTTAACTGGATGAGCTCTCAGAAAGCTCAGACCTCCATCAAAGTCAATAGTCCATTATCTATGATTTAAAAATCTGAAAGCGCAACAGGTACTTTGCCATAGACACTAGTGTATTTATCTCATTTATTGGCATTTTTTGTGATAAAATAAGACATAGAGGGGATAGAAGATGACATGTGGTTAAATGTATAGTCAGGAGGAAAAAATAAATAAATTTAAATATATATATATAGACTTAAACAAAACTAATCTGGCTCATCATCACTTATGTGCCCCTGGATGTGTGTGGTGGTGCCTGTGTCTGCGGAGCCCCGCCCTCTGCCTGTATTTTGATCTTTTGGTTTAGTCAGGAAGTTTCTGGCCTGGAGAGTGGGCGCGTTTCCAACAGCAAATGACAGCACACAAGCAAAGTCGGGAATGGATAAAACATAGCGACTGGACGCCATTCAGACCAAAAAATATTGTGAACATGGATGTAGCAGCGAAGAAAAGGAAATATAGCCACATGAGCCTAAAAGGCAAGCGCATAAAGCTCGTTCCAAAACAAGAGTGAATCTCTGTTTGGCTTTCGTGCACTGAAGGAGAGGCTGAGGATGAACAGGGATGCCGAGTTGGTCTGCTTTCTGTTGGACAGGTAAGGGCCAATCACCGGCAGTTAGCTTATGCTAGCTTGCTAAATTAACAACTTTTTTATTAAAATAAATGAAATATTCCTACATATCTGGCTGTGTAGGTACAAGTAGCCTAGTATTCGTATCGATGCTTCTGATGGTGTTGAGCCCAAGAGGAGGGGCTCAATATAAATGCTGTGTGTCTCAATATAACTGTTGTGATTACAACCTATTATGTTATGTTTACAACAACAACTGTCTGTCCAAAGACCTCAAACAGCCAGTACACTAATAATAGATGTATCAATAAATTTGCCTCAACCAGACAAATTCGAGTCATAGTAAAATATCAACTGCTCAAAGTCTCCATGGAGTCAAAGCAGAAATGCTAAAAAGTAGATGATGCAGGGCTGTACTGCAAACTACATGCTCCTGAAGGTATGAGTCAGGAGCCTGAAGACACACTGCCAGATTTAATTTCCACTGCATAGCACACAGACTGGCTAACCTGCACACTTAAAACCCATTTAGATAGGCGGTCAAACATACAAACACAATCAAGATGTTTACTTTTTATCATATGCACATACGCTTAAAGCATGCACAGATGGTACACCCTGCTGCATGCCCAGAGTAAAATCTTCTTAACTGGCTCCCTGGTCTCCTCCCAGGTGACTGAGGTAGCGCTTCAACAAGCGGCTATAAAACGCTCATCAATCACAGAAGCTAATCTCAGGTTCTTGCTGACACTTTCATTGTGCAGGCCCTTTCTATACGGCTGCCTCCACATAATGCCCCTCTCTGCCTGCTTTGATAGGCCAGCAGCCCTGCAGCTCCCTGCCATGAGAGCCATTCTCAAGTGGCACGTCTTTGAAGTGAAGCATCGGTGGAGCTTGGGCTAATCTGGACATCTGGAGGCCTGGTGGGTGAAGCGGGACAGCGGCAAAGACCCAGCATATAGGTGACCTCAGCTCAGCTTTGTAGGGAATGAAAATAATCATTTCACCAGTTCTATGGGCTGAAAAAAATCCAAAAGAAAGAGGCTCCTGTTCTCAAACTTTAAACTGCTTCTACACAGAAAAGTCCAGCAAAGAAAGGACCAAATGGCACATGGCCCTTTATGTCAATCTTCAGTTCCATTAGCCAGAGTTCAGACCAGCAACATGGGTGAGCTGGCCCTCGAGTGCAGAGGCAGACCTGGAAGAGGACAACACTGCCTTGCAAAAAAAGCAAAAGTAGACCTGAGGAAATGTCTGCAATATGGTTTGGAGGGAGCAGAGTATATTTCTAATCACAAGAAAACCTTCTAGCCACCTCTTCAATTTTTGTGTTTCGGTCCTCGATCCCCACCAGCGATTTTTTGGTCCTCCAATCTTAGTCACTGCTCCTGGCAGAGGGAACACAAACAACCCTATTCAAAAATAAACACAGCAATTTTGTGCGTGTTTACCTTTCATTCTGCCATATCTATCTGTGATTCTGTGCCCCAAACTGTTCTGTTCCATTTCACGCCGTGAGGAAGACCTTGTTTCTTGGCCCACTGTACAGATGAATGGCCCAGATAGTGAGCACCATTATTCTACACAATCATTTCTATCTTGTTCCCTCTTGCTTTCTGTTGTTCTTTTATGGCTGCTTGCTGACCTGCCTGAATACCAAACTGTGAGGTTTTATTGCAACTAGAACTGGGAAATGTTTATGAAAGCACTTTGTTTTGTCTCTGTGAAAAGTGGCACATAAATGTTCCCGCACAGAGAAATCTCGTGTACACGGACAGAGCGTTAAATCTAATGATATTAAAATCTCTCAGTACAGAGTATACACTGGAGGAACAAGTATTTATTGTACAGACAACTACAGACATTTGAGAAATAATTTGCTGCCTTGAACCTTGTTAAAAAATCAGACAAAAACAATGTCTTTTCCTGTCTTACAGGGTAACTGTGTAAATTTAGTGACCAGCCACCCTTTTTCTTCAATAATTTGGGGTCTAATTGATTAGCAGGTAAAGAAAGTTGTGGAAATGGTTTAGTCTTTCAACACCTTAGCAAGGATCTACAAAGACAGGTCCTTTTGTGAAAAAGTATGATCCTTTTTGTTTAACCACAAACAGCCTTTGTTTCACTGTGATCCTTGCCACCAGACTCGACTCGACAAAACCTTTTTAATTTGCTGAACAAAGAAGCTGCTGATCTGCTGCTCGATCCATTAATCTGGTTTTGTATTTTTTTTATTAAACCCAATTTATGTTTCTGCATTATATCTATGCCGCCTCCATATAGGTGCATGCTCTGCGCCATAGCCTATGGCATAGTTTGGCATGCACCCCCCCAGAAATGTGACTGCATATCGCAGCGATGCAAACTGCACAGACTGTGATATGTTCGCTTGGTAGACTCACATTTCAACGATTCACCCTCCCTCTGGCGATGATTCATTAGCTGTACATAGCATCCCCCCCCACGTCTTTTCTTCTTACTGTGTTGCAAGTCCTAAAGTGTAAAAATATCTCATATTCCGTATCAGGTCAAGTCAACACAATGGCATTGAATTTTAGACCTAACTGCAGAGCAACGCAAACATGCTGATGCACAGGTATAAGTGTTCTTAACAGCGTGAGACACTTGCACACCTTACAGTGTAGGCTAAGCGTGCGTGCAGTCGACATGACAGCATCAGTCAGGCTTCACTGTGTGACTGTTATATTAGTTCCAACAAATGTGTCACTTATTATTGGAATCTAATCTGTTTTCCTGTATTGTTCTATAAAATCTGTTGTTGTTGTTTTTTTTTTTGTTGTTTTTTTTTTATCAATTATGACCTCCAAAAAACCTCATGTTTTCTGCATTGGGGTTTACATTGAGCATGATCAGTGTGACCAC
>JAQLOL010000005.1:4627002-4644599 GCA_029783665.1 Naso thynnoides | reverse complement strand
AACTTCCACTGCACCGGCTGCGCACGCCTTGCGCTGAGAGTAGACCAGGTTTGAGGTGGCGAGCTTTTGGCGCACCCCTGGTGAGACATTTTCCCACGAAACTTTGACTGCGCCATGATGAATATGTGACACCTCCCCCTGCCGCGCGCCACACCAATCTCGGGGCAGCGCGGTCTAGCAAACTGCCAAATTGACCGCTCACTGGGCTGCACCGCTTGATACTTGCAGTGCGCCACCCTGCGCCACCCTGCGCCGCGCCTCAAAACCAGGGCCCCTAGTGCACATTGATCTCAAAAGACTTCTGTCTGAAATACAGAATCTTTTACCGTGGAAATAACAAACAGAAGCAACCAATTTGATCCATAGATGACTTAATGCATAGTGTGTTTGAAAATTTCAATTTTAAGCACATTTTATTTTAGTTTGTAGCTTTTCTGACACTAAAACTAGACTTTACACCATATATTGAATCTTGTGACAAAATTATGTTGATATTAACCTCATCTGTTTCTGTATGAGTGAGATTTCTGCAATGGTGGCTGTTCAACTATGAAATAAACAAATCCAAAGATTCATCACTGCTGTGCAACATCATCACATTTCTTTTGTCTTCATTGTTTTGACTGAGAGACCTCTAGTGGCAGAAATTACATATTGTGATTTTGATTACCACAGATACCTGACCAAAGTGAAGTGGAACACCTTCTGTGGTTTAAAATGTTGCAGCAAGACTTTCAATTAAAACTGAAAAGTGGGACCATATGTTACCAATTTTAGCATCTCCTAATTGGTTGTCAATCCGTATTAGATTGAAAACTTCACGGACAACTTTTGAGGCTTTACACAGACTTGCACCTGGTTATCTTTCTAACTCTTAGTAGCTTTTTTTGGTTGCATTTTGTTTTTGTCTAAAATCATGCTTTATTGTTGAAAACTTAAAGGCACACAGTCGCACTGAAGCAAGTCCAGTACTGGCAGAATATGGTATTCTACAACCAGACATTTTAAAGGGAGAGCCACCTCTGTATAAATGGTGTTGAAAATCATTACTTCAGCAAACTCTGCATTCATTTTTTATTTTCTGACAATTTTACTTTCATTAGATACCTGACAGCGGAGTGTGACATGAAACACGGAGAGAGTGAGACTGTGCAGGATGGCATATGATTAAGGATCCAGGGTAAAATCAAAACGAGAACATTATGCCTACAGAGTATGAGTTTCCCCACCAGGACAGCCCCACTTCTTTATTTCTATCATCTGTAGGAGTGGAGTTGGCAGGTGCTTAATTCACATTAAACCATCATCCTGAAAGTCAAAGGCTGACTCTACAAATCCTCTCATTAGTCTAAAAGCTGCACTGAGAGCTGGCAGGGCAGGAGATCATGACAGATGACCAGGATCCTGCTGCAACTTTGGTGGATGACTTATCCTGGTGTAGACACACAGAGGGAAACATACTGTCAGCAGCACGATGAGTTTAGCTTGGATGTAAGAAATGTCTGTAGGAAGTCATGTCACACTCAAGCAAACCAGAATACACACAAATACACACACAAGCAGTCATCTCTAAAAACTGCCAAAATCCAGCCATGGACAGCTGCTCACACACCACTTTGGGTCACAGCAAGTGGGCAGAACTGACACATGCTGTGCGCCAACATCCACTCTTGAGTCTGTGTGAACTTGTATGCAAGTGTGTGTGTTTATAGCAAGCAAGACTCTTCAAGACCACTCCAAAGAGGCCCAGTAGAGTCCATCCAATTTCCCATCCTGCTGTGTTGTGGATTAGCAACAGTTTGTCAGCAAGGAACCAGAACAATCCATACCATTGGGTGAGCTGTCCCCATATGCACACACACACACACAAACATACACACGGATTGCACACAGTTTATCAGTCACAGGGCCACTGTTTCCATGTCTGTCAGTCAGTCATTCAGACATCTTGCCAGGTGCAATCAGTCCATTAAAGGTGTGTGTTATGCTGAGGACTGACAGGATACTTATTTAGATTGGACTAATAGATGTCCAGGCACGTCTCCTTGTCAATAACTTTGTGATCAGTGAGAAGAGAGATTTACTGCCTTGATGCTGTGAGAATGGGTTATGCAGAGAAATAATGTTTTAGTAGAACCACATAAAAATATTCCAGGTAAAGCACCTTGCAGGCAGTACTGTTAGCTGTAAAGTACTCAAGTACTGAAAGCATTCATTGTGAAAAATTGCTGCTCTCTGCACTGGTGGCACCTACATGAGGGTGTGTGATGAAGGGACAGGGGCAGTGTTGGGAAACTGTTTGTGCTACAATTTGCTGCTGGAGCCCCTCACCATAATTTACAAGGTGACGATGCAGAATTTAGCCCTATTTCAGGAGTTTCAGACGGATCCTGTGTTAGTGCTTGACCTGAAATAAAAGTCATAGCAAATTTGGACATTTTAATCTTGGATTTATGAGCTTTCCTTATAAAGTATGCTTTTGTCTGCTACAGCATATATCTGTGGTGTTAATCACATACACTGTGTTATTCTGTAAAAAATAAATAAAACCAAAAGGGAGATGTTTGTACTTAATACTTTTGGTTAAATGAGGACAACCCTATTTGAATTAATCTGTCAGAATACCATTAGTTCTCCATTTATCTATATGAAAACCTAACGTGTTCATACAGCTAATCAAATTGCTTCATTCTAATCTGCATACAACAGTTATTAACCTCTCACCTCTGGCTCTATACTCTGACCATTTACAGTAAAGCTAGAGGCAAGGTATGAATATCTCATTGGGATGCTTCAGAATAGTGCAGCTAAGGCTGTACAACAGCTGTTTTTAATCCAAATGGCTTAGAATAAAAAAAGACTACAGTACTTTGGTGCTAAGATCATTTTGGAAGGCTCAACCTAGACAAACAAGGTAAGCTCTCCTTTTAAAAGAAACCTTTCCGACTCTTTATCCAGATTGCAGCTAGTGCATCTCAACCTTTCCTAAGCACAGGCTCTCATAAGTCCCTGCCAATGCCAACGTGTATCTATGGCAACAGAGCGGCAAGTTGGTAGTCAAGCAGCGGGAACCAGGTTGAGTGTATTTCGGCACAGACCTCAACAGTCTCCAGGGGGAGAGCTGGCTGGCAGACTGCCCACTGATGCAACACCGTACGGGGAAGTGAAGTGCTGAGGACAATGTAGCGTTTGAAGTAGGCAATGTGAACAATATGTGAGAGAATTACGTGATAACACTATGTGCATATAGAAACATGTATGTAGAAACAGTGAGGTAGGAGGGAAACTGTTGCTTTGTTGTAAGGGGTCATTTATAGATGGCAGTGTAGATGCTTCAGGCAGAGACTAGGGCCAAAGGATTTAAAACTGTCCATTCCATAAAAAATAATCAAATCCCCTTTCCCTCTTTCCTCCTTCATTTAGCTGAAACTGTTGTATCAGGAGATGGTTCAGTCTGACAGCCTTGGCTCCAAATGTTATTGTTCGCCTTCAGCTAAAGAAAAGACTCAGGGAAAGAGGCTCAGGGGGCAATAACTGCTGCTTTTCGAAATGCATCCCTGCCATTGTCAGAGCACGTCAAATTCCTCTGGGCAGCAGGACCTCTCGGCAGGTGTGTCGATGCACCTCGTACCAGGCGTAAAACACTCTCCCCTAGTTCATTTTAAACGACCTCCTCCTCTTACCACTTTTTATTTTCTTTGCAGTCTGCTCCCTCATTTATTTCTTCCATCACTCCTGAGACAGTCATGGACTGTGAGTTTCCAGAGTCCACTGCACCTCTGCTGGTCGTTTGCTACTACATTTTAACAAGGGGGAGTACCTTTAATTACAACTCAAGGCTGACTCCCTGAGCCAAGTCTCATCACAATCTGTTAGGAAACTGGTTAAGTTGCTTCTGGCCCACTGGGAAGCTACTGCCACCTGTATAAAAGAGCTGCACACTTATCCCACTTTGGAGCGGAACAAGGAAGCAAATCTGCGTTACCAGCGGGCGAAAGAAATATCAATGTTGTTGCTTTTAGAAAAATCAGTCATCAGGGATGGCAGATAAGAAATGTAATTGGTAATTTCTGCAGCGAAGCTCCCAGAGGAGGAATCTTTTCCTTTTTCTTTGATTTGTTAGAAGTGATTAGACATCATTGTTAGGAATCTTTTAGCAGGATTTCATGTTAAGCCCCTCCAGAGCTTTAAGTGCATGAAAATGTTTCGCTCCTACAGAGCCTGCCCACTGCAGTCCTCCCCACGCTCATCATTAGCATGTATGGCACAGGAATATCAATACTTCCTCATCCAAAAGCTCACAGGAGTTCTTTTTGCACACACAAAAATGAATTACAGCAGAAGGAAATAACATTTGTTTTCTCAAAGAACCAAACACAAAATCAATGGCTCATATTTTGAAAGATCACGCAGGTACTTAAGCAAAACGAAAGGCAGCAGAGCTCATTTTACCATTTTATTTCACTGTTGTTTCTGCTCAGTTGAAGAAGCACATGAAAAAAAGTTCACGTGTCCCTGTTTAATCAAACTAACAAATCAAACTAGCCTTACAACATTGTGATAAATGCCGACAACTGCTTTATAGATGCATATTGCCACCATATTCCCATCCTATTCAACCTCTCCTACTTTTGCCCTCAGGGGGTTTGGTCCAGCCAAGGCTACATTGACCATGTCTAATTTAGCTCAATAGCTCAACCCCACCAATCTCTTTAATGTCTGCATTGCGATGGGGGATGGGCTGGGGCATCAGGGGGCCTCATGAGAGTCTCAAGGGAACGGGGGAGAACATGTAGGCAACACACTTGGGGGAAGGAGGAAGGAATGAACAATAAAGATGGTTCTGGGGTGAGATAGAAGATTTTTCTTTCTCTTCTTGGCAAGAAAGGGTGACAGAGGGGTCATAGCAAGCATCTCCTGTTATTGAGTTCCTTCACTCATGCTTGAGAAGGCAGGCACAAGCGGAGAAAGGATCTGCTATAAGAATGTGGGAGGGTTGACCTTGGACTGGAGGAATTGTTGTGTGTGTGTGTGTGTGTGTGTGTGTGTGTGTGTGTGCGTGTGTGTGCGTGTGTTTGTGTGTGTGTGTGTGTTTGAGGACAACACTGAGTGACAGAGCTGATGAGGTGGTGAGGTTGGCAGGTGCTGTCTGGATTACGTCCGATATCAAATCAGAGGCTGAGCTGGAATCAAGGCATTATGGTGCCTGAGGGAAGGAGCCATCTGATATACTCACATAGCTGTGGGACTGTCAGCTGAGTTGTGATGTGAGAGGAGACAGCAAAACACAGGGATGGAAGGAAAAAGGCATGGATATGTGTTCTTTTTGCTCCCTGAGAATGCGCATATCTGTGTGCAATCTGTGGGATTGTGGAAGGGATAAACAGACTCTGTATAATACCTGACTGTCTGTATGCCTTTTTCGTGCATAATGCTAATTCTCTCTGTGGGAATCTGTCTTTGTCTCCTTTCTTGTCTTTTAATTATTTTCTGACACACTGTGTGTAGACTTTCGCAGGTGAACCACATGATAAAAGTGAAACTGTTACTGTTTTTCATGACAAAACATTAAGATTTTGAGCTTGACAGTTTATTCTTAACTTTGTACACAGCAGTTGACAAAACAATCTGCATTTCAAAAACTCACAGCAGATAAAATTTGCTCCTTTGTCATAGAACTGTAGATGTAAATCACTCCCTCTTTCACTCTTACTTCTTAAATATTACTTTTAATACTTTAAGAAAACAGCGGTGATTACTAATATTATTTTTCATCACGAGCGACAGGTAAATTGTAATTTTGTTAAGGTAATTTTCATCCTCATATAATGAAACCTATTGCACTGTGGAACTGTTGGCAGATACTTTTATCAGTGTATTATGATAACTTTTAAGAACACTACATAGTGGAAAAATTGTAGGCTCAGGTTCTGGACACTCACATCGCCCCTCAGCCACTTGAAATGCATACACCACTGCTTAACTAATTATTGGTCCCAAGCCTGGATAAATGGGAGATTTTCAGTTGCATCAGAAAAAATGGTATCCGCTGTAACAACTATGCCAAATCAAGCATGCGGATCTTTATGCCCGGAACCCCAAAGGGGGTCAGCAGATATAAAAAGAAGAAGAAAAAAAGAGGACGAGGAAGAAGAATCTCAGACACTTGCAAATAAGTGTGGAAGTAGATATACAAGACTTTATAATACTGTACTAAACCATGACTTCTGACAAAGCCAGTATTACATCCATATAAATTCATGAGAATTAGGAAAACATCAGCTGCTGATGAGGACTGGAAGAAGAGGATGAAAGCTCCTAAATGAGCAAGTAAAAAGACCTTGAGTTTAGTTTGTATTGTTAAAACATAGTTATATTTCTACAAATCCAGGCAGGGATCAGGCCAGAGGCAGAGCTTTTGCACACAAATTAGTCATTTGTATCCTCAAATTGGTTGCACTAATTAATAATTTGCTCCAACAAAATTAATAACTAGTAACGCTGACTTGCTAAATCATGTTCTCAGATTGCATAATTAGATCTCAAATTAGACTAATGGCATTAAGTTACTCCAGCAGCTGTAACTGAAGTCACAGGTCTATGTGTGAGAAGCAGCCACAGTGTCAGCAGAGTTTAATGTAGCAGTGTCCTCAAACTGCTGAAACAATCCCCCACAAGAAAAGATCATAAGGCACATAAATCAAAGTGCTTGAGAATAATTTGGCTGGTAAGAAAAAATAAGTAATGTTTCACAATCTGCGATTTTTATCTATTGTTCTACATCGGCACGATTGATGATGTGCTTTTGAATTTAGACAAGAAAAGCTAAAAGCACACTGACATATTAATACAATTTTTCCCTATTTTTATGAGTGAAAATATAAAAATGTGCTATAGCTGCAGTAGCTATAGCAACTTTAAACATTGGTCTATTAATAAAAAACTGTTCACCAAGCAGCACCAGCTCTGATAAACAACTCTTTATTTTCTGAAAAATACAGCAGTAATGTAGAGTCTCAAAAGGCTCCTGATTACAGCCTGTTAACGGTCGGTTTTTGTGTGACTTCAGCTGACCTACACTGAATGGATAAATAAATAAAAGATGTCCACCAATTACATGGCAATTGTAGTAACAGTAACAATCAAAAGGAGTGTTTGGGGATAAATTTGAATAACGGATAATGGGCTCGGGCCAAAGAGTTGACAATTAGTAGCCAGTAAATGGCAAATCAAGACTGAAGTGACATTATATGGTTTGAGTGACAGATTGCTAAGGGCGTGGAGGCATCAGTATCTCCAGTATCTCCAGCCTCCAACTTCAAACACACACCTGTAAGAGCCAGTCATTTTATACCTTTCCGCATCCTAGGTCTGTAATAACACACTCTGTCTGCCCTCAGAAACTCTATTATGATTTCACTTGGCACTGTCAACCACAGTCTCACACCTTCATTCACACACAGTGAAACCATAATTTGATATTATCGACTGCATTTCTCTCTGCGTCTACCTGATTCTGTTTTATTGTGTGAACTGGTGGCCCTGGGGCTCACATTGATTTGAACTCACCCAACTAGCTCAGAGAATTCAAAAAGTAAGAGACTGTTTAATTTTGGCCACCAGTTTCACATTAGAGAGTTACTATACAGGCTGAGCTCATGCATTACAGGAGATAGGTTGCAGCGAGCCCCGCAGGCAAACCAATGCCAAAGTGGTTTTAAAACACTAACAGTGAAACACTGAACAGCATCAAACACTGCTGTACAGCACTGCTGTGAATGAGGCATTAGAAAATCTTCTAGCAACTTAAGCAGCATGTGTCTTATGATATTCATGGGAATAGCAATCGACGTCCTGCATTTTTAATGCATTTCTCATTACATTGTCAGCATGTTTCAAATTCCACATTTCTATCTGTTCTCTCTGTTTTTTGTAACAGTTACTCTCCTGTCAGATCCTGTCACTCCTGCTTGCCCTGCAGTTACTCCTGCGTTCCCACCATTTCCTGCTGTATCACGCGACCTCCTGCACACCTATTCCCACCCACCCATTACACTGGTCCAATCCCATTCATTCAGGTTCTTTTATCTGAGGGTTCCCACCACCTGAATCCCATCTGCTTTTCGGGCTTCTGCCTCTTGCCTGATTCTAAACGGGGCCCTTTTGCCTACCTTCTGTTTTGTGTTTCTGACCACGAGTAGGTTACTGAGCCATTGCTTATTTGCTGTGGAATCAGGTCAGTTTGATGAAATGTGATCCTGATTTTAAAAACTTACATGCTACGTGTACAGTAGCAACTATGAAGTAACTTTTAATTATTCATTAATTTGTTCATTGTTTATCCGAAAATCAATGTTTTGTCTTTTCTAGGTTTAAAGAACCCAAAGTTACAATTTATTTTGGTGGAGGGGCGGGGGATCTACTATAATTAAAAATACAAAAATATTCTGTTCACAGTGAAACATTAACATTTTTTTAAAAACTAAAACCAGGGCATGTTGAGCGTTCTTGCTTCATTATTGGATAAATCAATAATCAGCAGTGTTGTAGTCTAATTTGCCAAAGTTCACAAGACAAATCTGAGAGTTATGAGTTGTTTTACAGGACAGAAAATAGGTAAAGACTTACGTCAACTACTACACATATTAATGAGTGATGTGTCATTTTAATGAAGTAAATTTTCAGGACCCACAAGTGGTCATTAATATAGATCCCCTAAAAATGTGTTCTTTGACAAATTGTAAGTTTAAAATTGTAATTTTGATGTTGTATGAATATCATTATGGTTACATTTAATTATATTAAGAATGTATCTCAAAATTAATTTAATAAAAATTCCAATTGTGTGAAATAAACTTACAAAATAATGAACATCAATAAGTCGAATTATCAGCGGGAAACCCCTTTAGTCAACTAAGAGTCCTCATTCGGTCCTCAGTCAGGGTGGAGTATAGCAACAAGATGATAACAGAAGATAGCAAAAATACACAGGGATGACATTTCAGTGAGTCATAAGGGAAACTGTAATTATATTTCACTTAAGCTGGAAAGCTAGAAAAAAAAATCCTTTACCAAAATGCGCTGATAGTAAAATAATGAGAGAAGCTAAACCTCAACTCAACTTAATTCAAATTTATTTACAATGCACATTTAAAAACAACTCACATTGATCAAAGTGCTGTGCAAAAGGAATAGGTCACTGAAAACTAAAAGCACAAGAGATCACAAACCTGAGGCAGACAACAGAATTTTGTTTTGGCTGTGTTTTCTTTAGTGGGAGTATTCATAGAAATGCTTTGATATACAGTATGCGGTATGTAACGTGGGTTGCAAAATGTTTTTGACTTTTACAGATCCCAAGGTTAAAAGTTACGCTCTCACGGGCATAATTGGTTAACTGACTAAAAAATGACTTTCAAATCTGTATTTTCAAATTTGCAATTACAATCTACGCAGCCTTATAATGCTTTCAGTGCATTTAGTATTCCGAACACGCTGATATAATTTCTTGAACATTTTCAGTCGTCAGAGTCGTGGCCTTTTCCTTGTCGTTTAGCAGAGCACTGTGTCAAAGGCGCGAGGTCAGAGGGAAGGTACCCAGATGATGGGCTATTAAGGAACAAAAAGGCAGAGACATAAGTAACCACTCAAACAAAAGGTCTGTCCAACACATTTGTGGCTTGACACTGCCACAAAAGACGGGCATCTGATGCCCTGAGTGGAGGTTGTTAATTGAGAGCCAAAGGTCACAGAGAAAAGGCGGGTTTGGGGGGTCAGTGTGAGCTTTTATTACAGCTTATGTGCATTTGTTCTTTGCTAAAAAATAAGAAATGATTAGATTTGCATGGGCCAAAAGCAAAGCTGACCAATTTTTTTGCTTTCAAGAATAAAAATGAGGAAAAAGGTAAGTTTTTCAGGGCAGAAACTAAACTTTTCTACTTGAACAAATTTCAAAGCGAACAAATCAACAATTTTTATCACTGATTTATTAATTTTAGTAATTAATGAAACGTATAAATGGAAGCCTGTGAATTCAAATGCCGAATAATCACATGTTCCAGTCTCTTTAGCATGAGGATTTGTATCTTTTATCTGTTCATTACACATTAAGTGAACCCCTCTTGGGTTTTACAACCTTTTTCAATACCAAATGAAAGCACAACACTCACCAGAGACCAACTGATCTGCTCCCACATGCAGGATTTTATGTGTCTATTATGGTTCTATCTGACATAGAGCTCAGGATAGACAGACACGAACAGAGCAAGCTTTTCCTTCATTTTCTAGGTTACCACAGTGATAGATAAGGAGTCACACCCCATGATTGGTTGCCGGGAAAGGAGCAACAGTGAGGACACCAGTGTCTTTCAGCGAAGCTCGGATATTTTCAACCAGAAGTGTTTGGAGCAGCTGCACAAAAAAGTTGGAGCAGTATGAAAAAAGACACTGGGTGCATCTTTTCTCCAGAAAGCCACACGCTGCCTCATACACTCACTTGTCATTAGAAACAATGGACAAGACGCCTGAGGAAGCTTGCAGTTGGCAAATGCATTTTATGACATTACACTTAAAGGATTAAACAATTAATTGAATAAAAAATAACCATTAATTGCAGCTCAGTGCCACAAACACATATTTCTTATTAGTTCAAAGTCAACCTTTGTAACCTGATTTTGTCCTGAATGTAATGATAAAACAAATACAATAAACAAATCCTGTAATTGCTGTAACAGACTGCTATTTAACAATATTGTAACTAGTGAAATTAATAGGGATGTTGGATGTATCTGTTGCCAATATAATTTCCTCCAGTGATGCAATGAAATAAATACTGGATGTACGGGTCCAGTTATTCTGTAACTGTCACTGAACAATGCCAGTATAACAATGTCAGTAGGAGACAGAGGATTTAAATTAGTTGCATTGCTGCTTTTTAGCACTTTCAGAAAAAAAAAAGATAAAGCAGAATGTCAGTTAAAAAAGAGATTTTATGTGTCCAGTATTATTGGTTTTCAAACATCAACTGGTTTCATTAACAATAAAAAAAAGTAAACTGGTTAATCTAAAATTTTTTGTCTCCTCTTTCCATTGTTTCAAGTACAATGTTACCTGTCATTACATTAGTATAAATCACAACACAGAGGCATTTATCATTATCATTTATGGTACCTGCCCAGAAATAACATATCAGTGTTTCTCTGGCAACTCTAGAGCTCATTTAAGGATCCTGGTGGTCCCTGGGTTCCGACCCCAGGACCTCCTGTGCCGTCAGATCTGTCTGTGTTTGGTGTTTGGCCAGCTAAATGTTTTGAACATGCCTCGGTGATGAGTTGCAGACACAACGGGGAAATGGAGGCAGGGCTGATAACAGCTGATTACAGAGACAGTGGTGTAAGACAATCTGTTCACTTCAAACACAAAGGAGTTGGAATTTCACAAACAATCTGAGGAATCCCAAACCTCACACATCAGCACAACAACGTGTTAATGTGAGGTCTGAGACCTCTGCAGGACCTCTCAGGGAGGCGGCCCTCACAATGCACAGATGACCTGCAGAGTGCAAGAGTACCGCTGGTGCATTACCTGCAATACACACTTGGTTATCCATCTATTCTGCATGCTGTTTCTTTGTGCTCAGACAGTTAAGCAGGCATTATGAAGCAGTGATTCAGACAGCTCACATATTAGCTGCTATTCCAAGGACAACACAACATGTTCTTTTCTAATTAACTGGAGGGGACACCAGACAAAACATACACAGCGGGTTAGGCCAGACAGTGCAATTGATGAGCAAATTTATTACATCCAACTTCAAAGAGGGCACGGATCAAAACGTATTACATGATATGATGAGCAAAGCTACCGAGATACATCCTGTGTGACTCCAGCATGAGCAGTCTGCAACACAAACACCAATATAAAACCACACGAAATCTGCAGCTAATGGTCAACATGCAGCGGCTGATGTGTGCTTGTGTTAATACTGTTAGAATGTGTGTAATAATACTTATTGAGGCTTATTTTAATGTCCTAATGCAAGATAAGATATTGAATTTCTTATTCATGTAGTATTTGTAAAATTCAGTGCTGACACTTAAAGCCTGGCTGTATAATGCATTATGACACATAATGCACATATATAATACAGTATAATGCATTATGAACACACTTATAATGCATTATATGTTGTTATGGCTATGATTAGAGTTAACAAGGTAAATTTAGTATGTGACAAACTCAAAAGCCAATCAAAGGTGAAGAAACCTGAAACCTCAACATGTCAGCACAGAAAGTCACAGTTTGCAATAGCACAACCACAAATGCTGTGTAACTGTGCCAATTACAAGCAAACAAGCATACAACCAGCAGATATAAACGCTTACTACCCAAAACTTTACATTCTGATACATCTAGTTGCTCTAGTATGACGGTACTGACATGTATTTAAGGTCTCAGCACGTCACTAACTTTCAGGGTTACCAATCAGAGAGTGAAGAAGGAAGTCAGCTGGCTGTTTAACAATGAAATAAAAAAAATCCTATGATCCAACACTTCACACACACATAACTTTATCAAAGTATATCTTTTGTTTTCAGTGTTTTGGCAGAGAGACATCGAGCTGCATAAACTGCACATTGTGTGTATTAATCATTCTTAATGTACTACTCATTCTACCACTGATGGAAGAAGCAATACATGTCTAGTATCTGTACTGACATGGCAAAGAAGAAGCTTTGTGACTGTGAAACAAGCAATACCACTTATCAATTAGAGAGTGGCTGAGTGAGAAGAGTTATTAGCATTAGTGATCCACAGCCATGATCCCATCAGTAGCAGAAAAGCTCAGGACAGACATGGGGGCAATGAAAAGGGGCCTCGGTCTGCTGCAGAGCCTGATGTTTGAGCAGACCTGCCTGTATTCAATCCCACAGACAGCCCTGATAAGTCACCCTTGACGCCAGGCAGGAGTGCATTAAGGAACCTCAACAACTTTGTTCACAGCCTGCCCACTCCTCAGGTCCATAATGTCACTGAGATCGCTAAACACCTCATGTTAATTGTAAAAACATTCACAGTATCTTTGCAGTACTGAAATCAAACACACAACAGGCTATACTGGAACACATCATGCTTCTAATTTTGGACCTTTATCCTTATCCCAAGTCCTTCGAATGTACTAAGACCATTTAAGAAAGGAGTGTGCTGTGTCACCACATATGAAACATTTAATATCAGTGTGATATTTTAGTATAGTAAGAGGTTTAAGATCATAACACAGCTTTAAGAGCAACTTCATCACATATTTCAGCTACTACCTACAGCTTTTCCCTGTACTCCGAGCCAACGTCTCAGCTTTTTTAACAATCCTTTTTGAACTAAAGGACAGAAAATCTTTGTTATTTTGGAAAATGAAAAATGACTGCTGTTGCAATAAGCAGGACATACTGGAACCAGAATCAATCGATATGGATCTTTGGAATTTCACTATTGTAAGACACGTTTGTTCCTTTGACAGATGTTATTCTGGAGACTGAACCCAGCTCCGAATAAAACAAACCTGCAGTCTAACAACTCTGACAAGTTTCCATAGCAGCAAGCACTTCATTATTATTGGGATAATGACGAGCTAAATGGTGAAAAGATGGGTCTTACATTATCCACATGCAGCGCCTCACTGGATGGTGTTGCAGGTTCAGGTTTTTTGCCGTTTTTTTCTCTTCCTTTGTGTTGGCACCCCTGCTGTGCTGTTGTCTGCCACATTCAAATAAATGAGGTTTTTTCCACGCAGGGCTACTGTTGGCATACTGCAACTGTCTCCCAGTGCCTCCAGTCACTAAATGTTATATGTTCAATTTAAGTTCCTTGGTTAGATGTTAAGAGCAAATGTGTAGGTAGTTCAGTGCCAATGACTAGATGTTTTTTATCTGTTGATGATCTTTTAAGGTAGTGTGATGCTCTTTTCTTTGTCCATTCAGCCTCTGATGGAGACAGTGTTCCAGTTCCTCCATTTACTCTAACCAACTGTGCTGCTATTGGAATTATAAACCCACCCTTCAATTAACCCCTATCAGGAGTTTTATGAAGACATTTTATATTTTTGACTTTGTTTTTGCGTCTCTTCTCAGGTTGCTGGAAAAAGTACAACCTCTCTTCCACGGCAGCATTGCTCGTCTCCTCTTTGGTCTATATATCTGTGGCATCGAGCAGAAGGAAGAGCACTAATAAAACTTGCTCCTGCTCCTTGTCAGCTTCCTTCTTTTCTTCACTGATAGATCTGAATTATTACTCTGCAACACTTTACTTCACCTTCCCTACCGAACCCACACAAGCAGTTTTAATCATCAGGAAGCCAGGTTGGATTGTAGCTCATTGATATTTAATGCAGCATAAACTCTTGTGAAGTCTTTTGGCCAGGCTCAGGGTTTTGTCCACTTGTTTCTAATGTTTTATTTCTGAGAGCAAGAAAGCTCAGTAAAAATTCACACCGGATGAGATGGTGATGATAACTGAACCCTTTTCACAAGTGTGTCTCATTAATAATTCTATTATGGATAGTCTCTTTGCATGGAGCCCCATTAGACAGAACCAGCTTGCCAGAGCACAGCAGACCTCAGGTTTAATTGACACCATGGCACACACGGGAACGAGGAAGAAGGCATGATCTGAGTGCATGACTGATCAACGCAAATGCCAGGCTTCTCTCACAGGAGTCTGAATTTCAAGAAGGGAGGAAGCAAATGTTTAAATTAGTATTCAAACAGGAAGAATACAAATTTAAAAGTGGAAAAGCAGAGAACCTTAATAGCTTTAAGCACCAAAAAGCCTTAACTGCAGCCTTACAAATTCTTTGTCCATTTTCTAAGCATCTTTCTCAAGCTTCAGCAGATCTACAGTAGTCCACCATAATATTTTATTAGGAATGACAGCTCATCTAAAAAGAGACACTTTCAAGGCCCTTCTCACAATAATGACACATTGCTGAACTGTGTCACAGTGATCAATCACAGGCAGCCTGATGACAAGCTGGTGGCTGGTGTTTAAAGAGCTCTTTGTGTCTGTGCTGTGTCTATGTTATGAGTGACACGGCTGGGACGGCAGCACTGAGCTCAGCACTGCGGTCATCCAGACACAACACAGGCCACTTGTCCAGCTTGGTACAGGCTGTTTCTGAGCATACTGCTTTCCTATCAGAGAGTATTGCAATAAGGTGTGCAGACTGAAAGACAATAGGCAAATAATTTGTCACAGTCTGAAATAGTCTGGGATTTTCTGGTGTAAAAAAAAAGCAATTTGTATGGTTATTGTGCACCTCAGCACAGGACACTGCAACTGATCACACCTCTGGAAGCAGTAAAATTACAGCTGAACAACAATCAAACAAAACAGCAGATACCAGAAGAATGGAAGGTACCAATCATTGCAAATACAGGATAAGAGGTGTGGCTACTCTGTGGCTAATACTCACATTGGACTGCTCGGTTATCTTTTTAGCCATTCTTCAGTTTTATCCTGTTTTTAAACGGCATCCTAAAATACATTATGAATGCCAGTATTTAGACTTGTTACCTCTTCTGGCAATCCTACTGATTATGCAGCAACCTACAAGTGGCAGAAAACCTCACGCTGCCTTTGGGAAAGACAGCAGCTGGTAACAAAAACGCTATGACCACCTTGGAGCCCCGTACTGATATCCCTGTGGAATGCTAATGGGCAGCGGAGCAACTCAGGATGCAACCAGGAAGCATGAATCCACAAGAGAAATCTGGCACTGCAGAGAAAAAGCTAAAACATCTGCTCCTATTGAGTCTGACTTTTTGTCATATGCTCTAAGAGCTTTATGCTGCAACACTAATGAAATTTCAACAATACAGCATTGGGATTGTCTAAAATCCTCTGACTAATGCCACTACAATAAATGTGTATCTGAACTAATAAAATAAGTGTTTTTCTACAAAAAAAAGAATGAAAGAAAAGGGAAAAAAGAAAAGATTTTGTCTGCATACAATAATCCAAAATGTGCAACAACTGTAATTGAATAATTTGATGAAGATTACAAATCTCAAACATGCCACAGACACACTTTGGTCACACTTTTAAAAGTAATGATTCTTTGTATTAAGCCTTTGGTCCAACACCTGCAAGAGTACAGATTCATTGGTCCTTAGCTACAGATAAAGCCTGTGCCATGTTTGTATATGATAAGTAGTGAATGGTGCAGAGATTTACATTTATAACTACCCTAATGCAAAGAAAACACTTAAATGGCCATTAACCCAAACACAGCAAAAACCATTCTGAGAGCATTTACAGATGAAGAAAAACAATTTTCAGAACTGCTGCCCTAAAAATAAAACAGCAACAGTGCAATAAATGATAATTAATTCCCCGAGACTTTGGCTAGAATTTTAAATGCTAAAACCACTGACTGTGCTCAAAATATAAATAACTGGGCATTATTATTGATGACAAGCTGAATTTAAAAGCAAACAATAATGCTCAACCCATTAAGGATTCTCAGAACACATATTTTTACTGATCAGTACTGTTATTATTTCACAATTTTTTTTATTCTGGGTGTAAGGGAGAGCATTGTAACAGACTGAAAAGTCTTGATACCTCAGTGAAAAAAAGGTTATCAGTGCCTTCAGGAAAATATGATCGTTCCAAAAATAAATTTTAGGTAAAGAATTAGTTATTTTTGGCATTTACATTTCTTTGTACAGTTTAGAGGTGAGCAATTATGCTGTTCCATCTTTTCTAACCTATAAATGCTGTAACAATGTCAGATACTTGTGTTAAAGCATCACATAATGAGCTACATGCATTTGGAAGCGTGCCCTGCAGGCTGTTTCTGCTGGCTATGCACGCTGTGTTCAGAAGTTTTATGTTTTGTTTTTTTTTTTAACTCTGTAGTTACACTGATGTCAGTGCATTCGGAACTTCATTATATGGGCATGCCCAGCTCATGCACACTGTGCCTGGCCCCTCCCCTGCTCTACTCAGACATCGCTACACTCTGCTCTCTGCTTCAGGGATTACTGTCAGCACTTTTTTTAAATGGCTCCAATAAAGTGTTTCTTTTTTCAGTGAATGAGGAACATTTAACTTTGTTCAGCTTTCCTAAAGAGAAAAGCACCGGACAAAAGTTGAAGGCATTTCTGTTTCTTGTGGATTTATTCCGTGTGTCATGAGTACATGAGCTGCATTAATGGCTAAACTGCTGCTAAAGGGCAGATGTTCCCATGTTACTTGGTCATGTTGAAGAGTGAGAAGCGCAAGCTATAAGAAACATTTCATTAGTGTCCTACTTGTGTTTATTTTGTGTCATTCATTGGACAAAAGGGGTTGTGAGTACAGAGTGCGGAGGTGCACAGGTACACAGACAGTTTTGAGGCATGTGTACCAAACAAAGATGGTTTCCAATATGATGTGTAATAGGGCTGCAACTAACCATTATTTTTATTATCAGTTAATCAGTCAATTATTTTAACGGTTAATTGATTTATTGTTTATTCCATGAAATGTCAAAAAAGTCAGAAAAATGCTCATCTCAATGTGATGTCTTCAGATTGCTTCTTTTGTCCAAACAACAGCCC
>JAQLOL010000005.1:4610646-4623816 GCA_029783665.1 Naso thynnoides | reverse complement strand
ACACACACACACACACACACACACACACACTCTCTCTCTCTCTCTCACACACACACACACACACACACACACACACACACACACACACACACACACACACACAGGTCTAGACATTTTTGACAAAAATTGTGTATTCTCCATAGACCAGACCTTCTCATTTAACAGACGTTTCAGTTTAGACGTTGCAGCCGACGGAGGCGTAGATCATGGTCCTTTGTGGTAGGGCTGGACAATTATGGCAAAAATAATAATCCCGATTATTTTCAATGAAATTGTAATCCTGATTTTTTTTTTAACACAGTTATTTATTGGCTTTAAGAACATCATGCAGTTTTTAGTACTGGCTTCTTTTAACAGTTGCTGTCTTTACTGTTAGGCCTAGGTATATTTGAACTAAAAGACAAAATGTCAGAAGTTTATTACAACAAAAATAAATAATATACAAAAAAATTAAATGATATAACCAATTATGCTACAGTGCACTGCCACAACCTACTGCAGACTAAAAATGTAGCGTTTTTATTATATCTGAAATCTATACTTAACACGTGGGGCATTTTACATGTCCTTAGTAAGGAAAAAAATTATGACACTGATAATTTCCTTAAGCCTTTAGGAGTCAGACTGATAAATAGGCATGAAAGGCATGTCCTTGATTACAGTGGAAGGAGATAAATCCAAAGTGTTTCAACTACACCCTTTGTTTTATCTTTCTTCTTAACCTGACGGCTTGTTTTTTTGCCTTCTTACGAGTACTTTATTGAAAAAGCCCCAAAGCGACCGAAGAGGCGATGTGTTGTGACTCGCTGCTCTTAGCTCACGCTGAAACTTCCGTTTGGTCTCTGGGGAAGGGGCCGAGCACATTTGCTGAGAAGGGATTCGATGGATTTACAACACAAGACAGAACGCCAGTAATCGGTTGACTCGTCATGCAGCACATAATTGTTTCTCTCGATTATGTTGTTTTTTATGATCATGGGAAACCAAAATCACAACTGTAATTGAAATTCAATTGATTGTCCAGCCGTACCTTGTGGGTCGCAGTATTCTGAAGATGCAGCCCCTGAATTGAGACACAGCTTTCATTCTAACACACTACTTCAAAACCTACCACTGGTGTTTGTGTTTTAGCAAACTGAGATATGGTAACTGAAACAGCCATGGCATACAGCTGACATCTTTGTCATGCTCATAATAACATTCATTGATCCCTCACATCCTGTGTCAAAGTATCTACATGTCCTTTGTTTCTTCAATCAGTGAAGAAAGTTTTGTTTCATTGGACACCACTGTGGACGACTTTGGCTGATATTTTTGTTCCTGCAAAATAGAGGCTATGCAGGAATGGAGGCGCCTGGAAAACAAGGCAACATTTGTCTCTCATAACAATGGCTCCTGCCCTGCATCATGAGAAAGATCCGAGCAGTGATGTTTTTTGTTTGCACACGGAGCAAGAAAGCAAAATCTGATCAGCAGATATCAGTGAAGCAGATTCTCAGACAAACACACTGTATCTCATAATCTGGACACATGCAGCTACATCTAAACAATATCTCTCACACGTACACATACACACACATGCGCAACACAAGAGATAAAGTGGTCAGACGTTTATGAGCAACCACAAAGCCATTTTCATTTCACATACTTCACACTGTTCGTCTTGGGGCTTTCAGACCCTGCTGTTCTCACAAAGCCTGAAAGCAGAGGAGGAAGAGGAAGTGCTGGGGAGAGGGATTTCAGATTGCAGGAGCACTATAAGCTGTCAGAGAGTACAACGCTTTTGAATTCTCTCAGGTTTTAGTGTTTAAGGAAACGCTTCCTTGAAGTGCATCTTTTATTTGATGCATCCAAACTGCCTGGCGTCTGAACACTGTGAAGGGACTGTCAACCTCTAAGCCCATCAGTGGTTACTGATTATTAATTTATCTTTTAAAGATCATTAAAATGTAAATTACTTTTATACTTCTGAGATGGCTACATGTTGGACTCAAAGACAGGCAGCAAGGCTGCAGTGCATCATCTGCTTCATTTCTCAAACCCCACTGCGTGGTTCCCGTATCAAAATGTCTTCTCTAACATTGATTACAGTCCAGAGAGCGAGGGAACATCCTGTCTCAAACAAAAGACAGATGATCAAGCCTGACGCTATCTTCAACACTGTTGCTTTGCAAAACATGCAGCTATAATTAAATCCATTGTGATGTAATTAGAAAAAAAAACCATCTTGTATCCTGTTTTAATTGCTGTGTGGTCTCACAACACAGTTTCTCGTTACGGTCTTCTTGATGCGTGACCCAGGCATTATGCCAGGAAATTTGGTGATGAAAATGAAAACAAGTCTGATGGCTGGTGGCATTGTTTACTGCCATGGCACACAACAGGCCTCCAACGCTATGTTTGTGATCCCAAAAGAGAGCCATGCCCTCCCCAAAGAGACTGTGCCGTGTGGAAATCATGTGATATAATCATCGGCAGAAGGAAGAGAAAGGCAACCTTTTCTCTTGATGAAATACAACAATCGAGCAGTTTGATCATGTTGAGCTGTAAATCGCAGACTGCAGTGTGAAAATCTTTGAAGTGTGTGTGTGAATGGTTTTATAAAGTGACAGAATCTAAGCATCGAAGATATCTTCTGGGGAACAATATGAACAATTCTTCAGCTTCAACTAACATTCATCTTTACAAAAAGAGAGATTTTTAAGCTAAACATCAACCAGTTGATGTAAACTTTTTAGTTTGAGACTTTTCAATTAAGAGTCTTTTGTGTAATTGTACATGTCTGTTTTTTGGTCTGTACTTTAATATTAAGAGAGCAGAATTTTTAAGACCTATTCTATCAGTTATGCTCCCTAATGTTGGTGCTGAGGGACACAAAACAACCCAGAGATTCAAAATACAAAGAAATCTCCTTAGCCTCAAACCTCAGAGAAATTAACTGTGTAAAGAAACCCCATTTTACCACAAAATAGGAGGTAACTGATATGAGATTGAGGAATGTATGTAATATCATTTTTAATATGTAGAACTTAATGTATTTTTTAATGGGATTATAAGAAGTGAGAAGAATGACATAAAATCCAGATGTCCTTAAAGTTTGTGGGAGAGTGCAAACAAAGTCAACTGAAATCCACGCGTGAGCAAGATAGAAGCAGGTCTGCTGTACATGAAAATGTGTTCATCTAAGTAAAAATGCAATTTAATGACCAGAGGAAAAGATCAGGACATGGCAGAGAAAGCATGCTAGTTGTGCAAGTTAATTAAGACTACAAATCCTTGTTGGCCAACTGGGGCCTATCCAGTGTTTTAATAATGTGTCTGGTTTTCTCTGGGTGCTCTGGCTTCCTCCTGCCCTTCAAAAACCTGCAGGTTAGGCAAATTCTAAACTGACTGTAGGGGTGGACAGTTGTTTGCCTTTATATGTCAACTCTTTAACAGACTGATGATTTATCATTGGTGTACTTTCTGTTCAGTGTAAGCTGGGATGGGTGATCCTGCTCATGATAAACTGGTATATAAGGTTAAAGATTCACTTTTTTTTCAGTATTTGCTTTTAATTGCTTCTAATGATTCAAAAATGAATGCAATTTTTTTTAAAAAAAGCCATTTAGCATCATTCAGACCAAACACCCCTTTCTTCTCTGCAGTTGTTGGAGGTGTTTAAGTTTTTGCTTGGAAGAGCAAGGCTCCATCTACATCTGATAACAGGCTGTCGATATCTGGACATCTTATCTGCATAAGGACAAAAATGCATGTCAGTGCCAGGAGTAAATACATGCAGATCGGAGTGCAATTTGATAAGCAACACCATATATGGTCAAGTTTTCTCAAGGTTTCCTTTTGTGATCAAATCCAAGACAGATGTCCATGCAATCCTGATGACCTAATCAAAAATTACAAGCGATAACAGCAGCTGTGACTCTTTCTTCACAAAAAAGGGGCATTTGTCCTTTGACCTGTGATGTGGCATGTTTGTTGACAAATCCACTAACAACGCCTCACTACTTTGCATCCTGGGATCCATTACAATGTGGGTAGGAAAGAGATAACAAAAACACTTATTAATACATTTGTAAATACAAAGGCCTGCTGATCTGATGTCATTATCTAAATATCGTTTCAAGAGACAGATCACATGTTAATCCCTGATGTAATTAGGGCTATGATAAATGCATCTTGAACCTATCTCTGGGTTCATGTAAAGTAAATTGTGTGACCTGTACATGTCCACAAATGTCTATCACCACCAGAAACCATGTGTGAAGGCCCATGTGTGCAGATAACAATTTTAAAACATGTGCTGCCATTGTACAGCAAACAACATCATTAAAATAAAATAACGTTTGGTTCAACCAAAAACATAAATTCGTGTGTTTAGTTAAATTTCAAAAAAAAAAAAAAAAAGCAATTTTCACTTATCAGAGCGAGCAAAAAGACATTTAACAATAAGCCCCTGTTTCATTTTTTTCAGTGAAAAATATTCCTCAAAATGTCAGTGTTAATTAAAGCTTTTGCATCATAAGACATTTTATGCAAATAAATCATATTGAGGTTATTTTAGAGAGGGTAAAGTTATCTTCACAACCACCTTGTGGTTCCACATCACAGGCTCGTCAAATGACTGATGGGAAAATACACCGCTAATCTGATCTGAACTGTTGCTTAATAAGGTGCTTTGATTAAAAATGGATTGAACCCTTTCCTGTGTGTCCCTTGAAGAAGTGAAATTGATTCAGCTTACGAATGGAAACCCCAAAAGGCCCAAACAGGTGCTAATAATGAAAGTAAACTCGTAAATAAGTAATTCAAGCCCTACTCTTGTGACTCACTTAATCTAGGAAGTGAAAGAAGGTGTAACAAAATATTTGGGCAGCAAAAGAGATAACAGCAGGGCGGGAAAAAAAACAGACTCTTGTGTCTAACTTTGGTATCTGTCATCTCATTTACTGTATTTTTGTCCCATCTTATAGACTGGACCCAAAGCAGTAATGATGATCAAAACATGTGACTAACATCAACATGCAGGATACACATCTGGCCAGTTGTTAGGCCAGATGCAGACATTATTATCTTTCAGAGCTCATGAGCATCAATATATTCCTTTGATCTGTGGTTTTTGCTCAGGCATTTCAAATCCAAGTGCCTTACAAACACCTTTGTGATGGAAATGGATAATGAGCTCTCCCAAAGGGGTTAATCAAACCTATTGTTCTCTACGAATGAAAAGATGTGAAAAGACGAGGAACTGATTGATAGTGTGGCGAAAAAAGAATTGGTGTCTCTTTCTTTCAGACATTCCTTGTTTCCTCCTTGATACATGAAGTGATTTATTTTGACAGCAACCCCAATGAGTTTTATTTTATCCAAATGAAAAGTCTCTGTTGTGTGCTCAACAAAAGACAGGGTGACAGAAGAGTGGACGGACAGAGAGGAGAGCAAGAAATGGTAGAAGGAAAAATTAAGAACAATAAAGAGATGGCGAGCCAACATCACAGGAATAAATGTGTGAAAGGAGCAGTTGAGTGTAGCTGCAAGTAAGCCGCTGGCTGAGAGCCTGGTGGGCTAGTTTGACCCCACAGAGTAGGAGAGTGCACAGTCCAGGTCTATAATTAGAAAACACACAGTGCCTCTAATCCTTACTGAATGATTAAGCAGCAAACAACAGGTTTACAGCCAGGAACCCACAACCGACTGGCTGTAGAGAGTCAAAGTGGATTTCCCACTGAGTGAAAAATCTGACAGAGGAGACAGTCAAGTTCTGCTTTGTCATGTGAGGCTGGTTAAGCCCAAAATAAATCTAAGGTTTCTAATAGGATTTTAGAAACGTTAACACGTTAAAGCTGGATTTATACTTGTGTGTTAGGGAGTTACAGGCTCCACATGAAACCACAAGCTACAACAGCAATAGGAAGACCACATGCAGACCAAAAGAACTGTGACCAATTGGCTCGCACTGACTGTGTTTTCTCATAAATATTTCTGAAGCCGGCACCTGTATTTTTGAGAAACAGAGCAGGAGAAGATTTAAGACAGACTCAGTAATTTTTCAGCCTCACTAAACTGATTTTGTAATTTAAAAAGCTGAGAGTATCCTTAAGAATTCTGTTTTGTATCCAACATGTGTTGTGAGGCAGAAATATGGGTGTGGTGGTCAGACTGGTGGATGGACACGTTGCATGTCAGACTCTGATGCCAGACACTGGAGTGTGCATCCCATCGGACACCATTTATGTCAAGTCAAATCCATTTTATAAATTAAGACCCAAATTACAACCATACTTTACAATCTGTAAAGCATATGACACATTCAGTCCATGGACCGACTCATAAGTAACAACTCCCCAAAAAACCACAGGAAAAGCAATAGATTCAGGATCCCCCTTTCACAACAGACAGACAAGTAGTAGATCTCCAAGAACATACTGAAGGCATTTTGAACTCACAGTAATCCCTTCCTTGCCTCAACCCAGTGTTTCTGTTGAATAAAAAGATAGCCTAGACAATTTTGCAGAATTGTCCATTATCAAAGTTTCGCCTGTATTGGAGAGAAACATTAAGGTTGTGCTATAACCCAGGTTTTACGAGTGAAAAACAAGACTTCTTACTCATGCTACCAAGATTCCATCGGTAGCGTTGCTGAAAAAATTTTATCATTAAAACTTTAACACCACTCTAGTCACGTCTTGGCCTGAATGGCAGGTGATAGGTGCTAAAAGGATGCATTTGGCACATCCAGACTATAATATCTCACAAAAGTGTGTGGGTTCAACCGTGAGGCAGCTGCATATGTCTTCCACCGAGACACTGCGTAAAACCGCCCTTGAGGTAGAAACACCCTGGGTAGAATAAGCTTTCAGGACCTCAGGGTGATCCTTGCCCCAAGAGGAACAGACTAATGCTATGGCCTTCACTATTTAGCGAGACAGACACTCACTGTAAAAATGCCATTCTTCAGGACTGAGACCCACAACACACAAACAACTGTTCTGAACGGCATGATGCGTGTCCTCTCCAAATACACACGGACCGGGCACAGTCTATGGAAGCACTCCTCCTCTGCTGACGCAAAATGCAACCAGACCCGCAAGCAAAGATCTAAAACTAGTATCAATTTGTTCTGGCTGAAGTTACATGATTGCTGCATCGACAAAGCAGTCAGATCACTAACTCTCTTCACTGTGGAGGGGGCTAATGCTGTCTTCAGGAATATATATATATTTTAAATATATTTAAATTTAATCTTATAGGAGGAAGGGGACACACCCTTGTTTAGCAAGCTCTGTAGAAAAACACAGAATTATCCCTATACCGCAGTAAATCATGTCCTTATTACACGCTGCACACCAGCATGTAAAATCCTGCCGTCTATACGCATAAAGAGAACGGGCAGACGAAGCCCTGGCACTCTGAATCGTCTCCACTACTGCTGAAGGCAAACGCTCACCTAGCACATGATCCCGGTAAGGAACCCAGCCACAAGCCTCCACCTGTGCGGGGAAGATCTGAAAATCTCTCCTCCCCACTGGGTTAGGAGATCTGCATGCCTCAGGAATGCCCAGTGGGTTCTGTGCATCATTGCACACAAGTCTGCAAACTACGTCTGCGATGGCCAATACAGCACACTGCGAGAATGATTTGCAACCTGGCTTCCCTCACTTTGTCCAGAACCTGCTGGATCAGTGGGATGAGGGAACACAAACAGCCTTCTCTTTTTTGACCACAGGCACACCAGCACATCATGCCCTAGCGGAGGGTTGTTGCCATAAATGAATACCACTGTGGGCAATGCGTTGCAATGCACAATGTGAACAGAAAGAAGCACGCTCAGCCGAACCAAGTCCAGATTTTCTCTACCACCTGCAGGCACAGACTCCACTCTGCAGGATTAAGATTGCCCCTGGCGAGCCCAACCATCTATCACCTGCCATTCAGGCCAAGACGTAACTTTCTAAGTTTTAGAAATAAAATTTATGCAGCAGCACTGTTGCTGACAGCTTGGTAACATGAGTAAGAACTCAAGGTCAAAATTAAGTAAATCATGTCCATATTCATGAAAAAAAATAAATGGATGGACAATGGAAACAATGTAGCCTGACCGACCTGTCCTCTCACAACTTGTTTTCCAAGCTCCATTTTCAAAACTAGTTCCATCAAAACTCAACTTCACAAGTGAAAAGAAAATCATTATTGCTATATTCTATCTTTTCTTAAAAAGGCCAATATGTATCACATTCAGAAGCCTGCATAGTTCCAGAATAACAAAAAGTAATTAGGGATTTTTGATAGAAAGAAAAAGAAAAGGTGATCATTATCCACAACAATGCCTTAGTTTTTGTTTTCAAACAGCCAAACATCTTCCTCATAGCTTCGCAAAGATTGTTTTGAGACGAGGCAGTGGGTTCAGCAGCAGCACTAAATTCACAAACTCTTCTCCTAGTTACACGGGTAGCTTAAAACTTGTCAGAGCTACAAACATAAAAATCAACACTATTCTGTAATAGCTTATATCAACATCATTTTACACAATGATAAACCATGTACTTTTCCACACTAACATTTAATGTAAGGATAAGTTTAGACATCACGACAGTAAGTGGAACAAATAAAAAGAGAAAGCATTTGAGGCCAGATTTATATGTTTTCATAGCAGCAGACAGGCACCTCCAGCAGCAGCTGCCAGCTTTGGAGTAACTGCAGACGACAGCTAATCATTAGCCAGTTAGCTTCCATTATGGCCTGGGATTCAGGCCTGGTGATAAAGAACCAAAGGACTTGGGGCTTACAGTTTAATGATCCAAAGATCAGTGCAGGATTTACGGGCTCCGGGTTTCCACCGTGGCCCCTGGACAAAAGCCTTCTCCCTTTCTTCATCTACTTCAGTAGAGGGATTGAGTTCATATAACCAGTATGCTATGCTGGAAACTAATGAAATTTCCCACTTATCACGGGAAAAAAATGAAGGAGGTATCAATCGTCGAGGTAAAGCTTGCAGTTGATAAGATGACAAATAAAGGCGAGGTGCCAAAAACAAACATTTCACATTTAACAGTGCCTTCGGCAGCCCTCTGGTTTAGTTTTCTTTGAAGAGTTTGACATTATGACTCCTGGTGCACGCTGAATTTATGGACGTTTTACGGAAACTTGATTCAACCGCTTCAGGCCCAGAGGATCAACTCTGATTTCTCTATATTGAGTCTGAGCTACCCGCTGATGTTTGAAACGAAGACTAAACTTACACCACAGTTTGTAGCGGATGCCATCCATAACTGACGGACGTTTATATGTTGCAAGACCCTGCAACGGCTGAAATCCTTCAGACACTCAGACAGCGTCTACTCTTTCTTCTCAGATGAGCTCCTGCAGCTTTTGAGACTTTCTTCTCTCAGTGATGAGAGATGACCGGGGCTCATTCAATCATCTCAAATGACTCCACGAAAAACAAAGCACTGACAAAATGGAACAATGCATTTGCAATGTTTCCTCCTCCTGGTCTGTCAATGTGCTCATTAAAGCGCATCCAGGAGCAGCCAGATATATGAGAAAATTAACCAGCAATTGAGATCATAACATTCTGTTTTGCTCTCTATATATGAAGTCAAATTGCAAACCACACTGTATTGTACAGAAGTTTTAACCCAACTTCTGCCTGTAGCTTTTATTAAAGATAATTTCTAGTTGCCCAACATTAAGACAAGTTAATAACATCCCCTTAAAGAAATACATTTACATTTTGGAAAATAAAGAGTAAAATAATGATTATAACAATTATTTTAACTTTAAAGCAACACTGTGTAACTTTGAACAAGACCTGTGGCTTTGAAAAAACAAAACATACCATTATATGTCACGCTAAACAGCAGTTTTAGTAAAACCCCCTGATGTCCTACAACTGCCCTGCTTCAACTCTGTGATCCACAGAGGTTCCTAAAAGCAACATGTAGGCTTCCTGCAGACTGAAGTTCCAGCTGCAGCAGCGGGTAGTTGTTGGGGACAGCTCCGCTAAATAAACGGCTACAGACAGAGCAGTCAAAGGACATCAAAGGGAAAACCAGAGGAAATTTTGTATGTAAAATAGGACCTGATTTTACTAAAATTGTTGTTTTGTACGACGTATTAATGTGCATTGTTTAGTTTCATTTTTCAAAGCCATGGGTCGCGCTTAAAGTTACATAGTGTTGCTTTAAATTGATCTATTATGTCTTGATAATGAACTCATCTAAAATATTTGAACAAAGTTAAAATGCCAAGATTAAATTTAGGTGACATCTTAACACAAAACAGATAAAAGCAACAAACTTCAAAATGGAGAATTTGCAACAAGACATTCTAGTCTTTTGCTTTATAATGACCTAAACAATTGATTAGATATCAAAATTAGGCAGTAATTGTCAGTTAATTGACAAAGGATTGACTAATTGTTTCAGCATTAATTGACAGACATAAATTAGCTCCTTTCCTCTTCCTGCAGGAGAAACTCTGTAACTGCTCTTATAAACCAATAAGAGCTCTGACAGCAGGTGTAGTTTACCAAAGGGACTGACTTAAAACTCCAAAGTTAGATGAAAAATGTCCTAATTTGTAGTGAGCTGATGATTTGTTGCAACATGGCTAATTAGCAATTAGTCCACTGAAAGAATGGATCCAAATCCTGCTTCGGGTAATGGATGAATTCATGCAGGTCCACAGAACTGGCACTGAAACCACATTCAGTCTCCTTATCAGATTCAGGATTTCCACAGCTGATCCAAGTCTAGATGAAGCCAAGTGGTGACATCATCATCTGGCATGTGTTTTAATACTATGTTTCATCAGTCTTGGCCCAAATGATTTTTACTCATCTCAGAAGACCCTTTCCATCACCGTCACCATCCCCCCCGATGTGGTGTGAATGCCTCCTCTGTGAGCCAGGCCAAAGATCTGCCAGCGGCCCCTTTCTTTGTGAGCTGAATGGGCACGGCTCGGCCACGTTTTAAGACGCCCTAATGTACCATGGCTGGACCACAAAGGCAGCGTGGTAATTTGCCAAGGATAATGACACTCTCTTAATTCGGCCCTAGGGGCCACAAACAGAAAGCTTTAAAGAGGATCTCCATCCAGGGATGAGTCCCCTGTCCCCCATTTTTTCTAGGTCTCTCTCTCCCTCTCAGTTCACCCCTTCTCTCTCTCTTATTGGCCTGAAAGGAGCTTGTTTTCTTCCGGCTTATTGTCATCCTGAACTAAATATCAGCAAACAACAGTGGGACTGGAGGAGACAACATGCCAGCCATGACTTGAGCCCCTGATCTCCTCCCAGAGGAACAGAGAGAACCAAGGCAAATACAGAGGAGCCTCCTTAAAGCAGCCAGAGAGGGAGCGCCGCTGCTCTGCTCCAATGACACAAATTAGGGAAAGACATTTAGGCCACAAATTGAACTGAGCAGAGTAAGTGAGAAAAAGGCGAGTACTAAGCACGGGCAGCACAACAACAGAACGTTAACAAATGCCAGAGCCGGCCTTCAGGGATATTAAATAAAGGGAATGAGAACAGGGTGAGAATGGAGAAGAAGTGGTCTGTGCTTTTCATGATAAATTGGACGTGACTCTTCTAGAAGGTTTTTGTTCTTTGCAGTAAAGTTTTTATTTTTTGAGGAGGCAAAAGTTCAATCTCACCTTGAGCATTGTTTGGTCCCCACAAAAGGATCTATGTTTTATTTGGGGCCATGACAACGTGAAGATCTCTAAGTATAAATAAATAATAAATAAAGTTGGTTCTCATTTTACCCGTAAATCTAACAACTGATCCTGTACAGCATTTTAATCAAAAGGTTATTTAACTGTTTATTACATTTGATCAACTTATTTGTGGAGTTTGGAGTCATTGCATAGAATTAACTTTAATGAAAAAATTACTTGTGATCTCAATCTGCTGTGATTTATGAATAATAATTTTCAACTGGTCAGCCTAAAGCAGACCAGTTAGAAAGAATGTTGTAAACAACAGATGATAACATGGCGTCCGGCAATATGTTGGCTCAGTATTCTCATATTCATAGGTAATTCACATAATCTCTAATTATGCCCATGGGAAGATATCAGATTGACTATGATCTATTAATTCTTTTTCTGGTCTTATTCATGCCATTTCAATGCAAACAAAGCAGAGCTTTATTACTGTGAATACTTACTAAAGTTACAGACTGATTTCAGTCAATATTTAAATGGTTTATAGTGAATAATTACCCACAAGGTAAAACACTATGCTGCTTCATAGCAAAGAGCAGATATCTTGGGGTAAAACTAGTTAAAAAAATGTAAAATAATATGATATATATGATGATGATCATGTTGCATTTAATCTTCCTCACTCTCAACCATGTTCCCTCTATTAGTGTGAATCTAATGAAAGCTAAAATGTCTGAAATATAGGAGGAAAAAAATCTTTTTGGTGTTGATATACACAATAATAAGAGTATTGTCTTACTGTTGCAATAATCAAATTAACAGAGGGTATGCAAATGCACTGAGAGTGTCCAGTCTGTTCTGATGGAGGTGATGTCACAGGAGAATTGTGTGCTCGTGTCACATCTCATCGGAACAATGATTTCTCCGTACAGTGTCAATTAGGCTCAAGGCTGCAGTCTGCACCAGTGAGATTCACTGATTGACATTTAGAGAAAAAGAGAGAGACAGATGGACAGATAGATGGAGAAAAAGAGAGAGTGAGAGGTGAAACTTGCCCATTAGCAGTCAGTATAAAGCCCCTAATCCCGTCCTCCCACCTCTCCTGCTTATTCTCCCCTCTTGCCGCTGCTTTTCAAATCACTTCACTCCGTCAAAATAAAGGTCCTCACCCAAAAAACAAACTAACAAACAAACAAGCAAACAAAAAATGCTTTTTGTCTACACTACAGAGACCACAGAGGTTTCGTGGGGAGGGAAAGACATTTTGAGAGAGTGAAAATGAGAGAAAGAGAAATATAGCCATCCCTCATCCATTCCCACAAGTCCAGAGGAAAGTTTTGTGTTTTGGGCTAAATTGAGCAGAAAAGGGAACAAAAAGAGTTTGAAACATATAAAAAGCACAAATTCAGGTAAAAGACACATATATTGCCCAAAGAGATGCGTAAAAGAGGCAAGAAAAGTTTTGAGTGAAAAAGATGAAAGTGTACTCACCAGCTAAGCATCACTAGG
>JAQLOL010000005.1:4568431-4591555 GCA_029783665.1 Naso thynnoides | reverse complement strand
TATTATGAAAATATAACCCAAAGAAAAACATTACGTAGAGCACTTAATATCTAAAAAACATTAAGTGCCTTGTGAGCTCTGTAGGTGCTGTTGAAATGTTGTTTTCATTCTGATAGCAGCTGGATTGTTACGGCACATTCACTGAAAATCTCATAAAAGCTCTGACACCATACATGGCTGTATGACTTCAGAGAAGAAGCATGTTGGCGTGTAAACAGAATACTCGAGTGTAATAGCTGTTATATTGTGTTGGCAACACCTGCAGAGCAGAGAAAGCTTGAAACTTCAATCTCTTTTCAGATCTCGCAAAATGCCATGATTTGAAATGCATTACCTATTGAAGATTATAAAAAATCACATTTAGTGTTTGATGAAACTAATCCAAGGCACACAACTCCTGAAAGAACAAAGGATTGAGGACACACCAGGAGCTCTCTGCTCACATAAATCTCTCAGATAAAAATATGCAGCCACTGAAAAACACTCATTTACATCACCTGCAGGTTACCCTTTTGAAATAAAAACAAATCACAACATGGAAGAAAGACAATGAGAAAGATAGAGAGAAAAGATGGCAGCAGAGAGAGGACACCTGAAGTTAAACACCGTCTAACCGCCACAAATTGGCTGTCCCCAACCAGCAGCTGAGTGTTTAATGTCTTGTTTATCCCTCTCGCTGCACAATACGAGCAACCCTCTGTCATTTGTGCCACCTTAATGAATAGAAGCACATCTTCCCTAAAGTCGGAGACAAGTGGGCATAACCGCCATCTCTGCGGGTTTGTAAATCGCCAAGGGTGTCCGGGCGCCACACCAGCAGTGGCACACTGTCGGAGCAGGAAGGGGCATTAAGGGTGGCTGGACGGGTTACTGCAGGAGACGCAGGACAGTCAGAAGGGCCTCTGAGGACAGAGCTAATGATAAGAGAGGTTCAAGAGAACACTTTTTCTATTTGTGCCGATAGGAATTCTCTGCCATTCCAGGACTCTGTTCGATAGAGCAACGAGACATTCAAAGAAATCGAGCAGTCGTGTCGGAATCTCAAATTCTGTCCTGTTTGCCCCCAAAATTAGACTGATCCCAAGTGTTGATAAGTTGTAGGCTATTGAAAAGTAATTTCTGATTGATCAATTTGGTGTTGCCCACAGACAGGCACAGTTCTGGCTCTGCAGGAGTTCAGCCTTTTATAATACAGTATTAAAGTCTGTAAGCTACGTTAATTATGGCTGTTTTGAGACATGTTAGACATAAGTTAGTGTTGTGACGGCAGCACATAAAATTAAAACATTTATGGAGGAAAATTAAGCCATTAGCACCACACTGTCAGACAGCTGACTTCAAGGGCAAAGAGAGTTTATTTTAGCATTGAGCGCTGACTTTCACATGATAAATTCTTCATTGAGACTGAGCGTAATGTATTAGTCTTTTCAATGAATGTGTTAAAGCTGCCTCATCCTGTTTGGACTGAAGAGACATATTTATACTCTCCTTGTTTTCCTGCTGTCAGTCAGAAGTGTGTACAAATGTACGGATGATTGTTTGAGCTTTTTCAGTGCTGTTGAACTTACGGATGTTCATTTTGTTATTGAAGTATGAAAGCAATAGACTGAGTTTGAAACCCTGAGGTTTTGAAATGGGCCATGTGTCAGTTTAGCGACCCTCAAACAAAGAGAACCAATAATTTCAGTTTTTCACAGGTTCCTATTCAAGTCAATTCAGACCTGTTCAGCCTGTTTGAATGAAAAATGTAAATTGAGTCAAATTAATGGGTTTTTTTGGTTTGACAGCAATTCTTGATGCATGTTTTAAAAAAAGGATGAAGAGCAAGAAAAGAAGAATGTAATGTACTGGAGGCCGCCACAGAACTTTTGTATTCTTTCATGTTTTCCATGTCTGGGGCTCAGCCCAAAGAGAGTAAGTATTTCTGCTTCAATAAATTCAATATCTTATACAGCATGCTTCCAAATTTGTGTCAACACTTTGCAGAAGTGCCTTTCCTGTTTCAACATCATAGTGCTTCCATGCACAAAGCCAGCTCCATAAAGAAATGTATTCCCAGTTTGCTGTGGAGGAACTTGACTGTGCTGCACATCCCTCTGACCTCAACCACCTTCAACAATTGCCCAACAGCAGTGTTGGATCTCAGTGACGCTGCTGCAGTTGAATAAGAGCAGTTTTCTGCAGCCTGTTTCAAATCCAAAGGCTTCCCAGAAGAGTTGAAGCTGTTACACCAGCAGAATAATACTCATGGTTTCAACATGAGATGTTTAACAGTCACAAGACTGATTTATACAGGCTCTGGAGAGCCTGAAGCTGTAACCTATGTTAAGTGACCTATGCCATTTATATGCTGGTGCTGGTGTGTCTGTGTCGCATGCCTATAGATTTTAATCAGAGACTAGCAATCACCCTCTGAGTTTGAGCTTCAGGTGGAAGCCAACTGGCTTTAGCAGTTAGCTATGAGCTAGTGTCAAGCACAGTGTCTTCCATTATTTCAGAGGTCTGTCAAGCTTTATGTCAAACATTTGTTTTAAAGCATTAACCAACTTTTTTTTTCAGACTTATTATCATAAAATTGTCAAAATTAAACAAAAAGGTGCCACAAGAATTGAGCAAAGACAAGCAAACAACATATTTTTATATATTTTTATGCAACTCAGCTGCATCTTTGCCTCCCGATTACTACACAACACAAGAGAGCGCTGGGCAGATAACAGCCCATACTCACAGAAACTGAGACATCTGCATGTAATAACAGCCTATGAGTTGTGCCAGCCTGCTGTCTGAGCCTCTGCCCTTCAGTCAAAGCCCTCCGCCTCCAAAACCTTCAGGACCCATGCCTGCAAATATGAGAGTTGCTGAGCAGTGAGAGATCTGTAAGAAGAGTATTTCTCTCCTGTTGTCTTCTCAGCGCTCCCCGAGGGCGCCGTAATTCACTGGAGTTGAAATGAGAAGCGAAACAAAGAGAACCACAGAAAATGAGAGAGCAGCAGGTATCTAAATAGCTAACACATCTGCTGGTCTGACCCCATGGTGTTTGTGAGTGCTGCTGCAATGACGTGATGTAAGTGTTCATCTATCCGCCTTCATCATACAACCATTAAACCAGCCAGGTGCTTATGAACAGACTGAACCACTGCAGCGTTGGTATATACAGCCATGTGGGTTACATGGAGGTTTGTAAGTCAGATCTCTGGACTCTGAACCAGACGCACAGTACGATATTGCAAGGACACAGGGGGATATTGCAATGCTGGGGGAGAGATCAGCCCCATGTAGTGACAAACCATCAGACAGTTATCAACTCTGCAGTGCTATGGAGCTTCGCAGCCTCTTTTAGCTCATTGTTTTGGTGTCCGCACATCGTGTATCATTTAGTGTTCTCATCGAGCTTGTTTACAGCAGCTGCGGGCAGCTGATTACAGCAAACAAGCTCAGTCTGTACTCTACCTGCCCAGCACCAAACAGCAGACAGACTCAGTTAGCAACTAGCTGGTCAATACAGAGGAGCGTTTAGCAGCTAAACAGCCAGATACTTTTCTCAGGAGTTGGTGCAAACAAACAGGACAGCTGGATAGATTAAACACTTTTGTTGCTTTGTGTCTGCTCTGTGTGTATATAGACAGCTGTCTGCTGACAAATTACTTTCATAAGGTGAGAATAAATGAGGGGTGTGGTGTTAGCTTAGCTTAGTTTGGAGTTCTACTCTTAAATGAAAAGTTTACTTTTTGGGGAATCTCGCATATTCATCCAAAATCCCTTTGCAAGACAAGAAGGTCAGTACCTTTTCCTTCTCTATGTGTTTGGTGGGAAGGCAAGTTGCACATTCAACACATTGTGAAATAAAACTATCATCATTTTTGGAGCATAATCGTGCTGTGTCCGAGGCGCTGCGTCACAACGCCCAGACGACTAGTTCCTCTGTATTTTTACCCACATTGACAATGTCTCTATAGCCTGGTGAATATGCAGGGTCACAACGTATAGATAGAGCGTGTTGGAGATTTTTGGATGTGTTTTAGTGGGCTGTAGACAGCAGTGAAGGCGTCTCCCTATCAGTTCCATTAAATGTGCAAAACTGCTCATGCAGGTCGGGAATCTAGTGACCTATTGAAAGCACAGAGGTGGCAAAGGCATCTATGTTCTTGTCTTATATTGGGCTTTTGGATGAATAGGCTAAATTCCCCAAAAAGTGCACTTTTCATTTAAGTGGTGAAAAAAAACAATTACTGCAGCATTCAATAAAACAAGATAGGCACATATAGCATGCTTCAAACTTAGAGAATGTCTTTTTGTTGTTGGTCAGATTAAATGTGAAACATTTAAGGAGTCCTTTTTCATTTCGAGAAGCTTTTCATGTTGAAAGGACGGGACTGATGTTCACTCTAGTTTTTACGTTCTTTTGACATGCTTATTTTCAGCTGAGTGATTCATCATTCAGCTCTTTTTCAAACATAAAACCGCTTTTTTCCTTATTCTCCTGACTGAACTTCTACACGCTGGTCACTGAGCCTTCTGCAATTACTAATGAAAAGCTTGTATTGTTTTGCTTAAAGTAAAACAGCCACAGGTTCTCCTTTTGTAACGTTAGTAAGTGATGATGCAGCGTGGCTTTTTTTAAAAGTAGTACTGACATTTAATTTACAAATGAGTTGTGTGTTCCCAACACACCATGTGCTGCTGCCAGTTGTTTATTTAAACATTAATATATTTGTTATTCTGTGAAACGCAGTTCATTCAGGGCTGCTATTGGGCCCTTAGCCATAGCTTAAAAAAGGGCTCGACTAAAGCTGCTGCCGTGGTGGGTGATGAATGGGGCTGCTGGCCAAGACTAGCAAAAGCAATCTGCTGTGAGCGGGGGCAGACATTTACTCTGCCATCAAACATCCAGCAGCTGATTTACACATCGCTAGAAAGTGCTCCACTTCCTTCCCGTTGCAACTACCTGCGGTCCTTCTGCATTTTGTGGAAAGAAATATGGGAACAGGCCCACACATTTATTCCATTGGGGTCAGGTGAGGAAGCCTGACAGGTGAGGGGAAAAATGACAAGGTAATGTTACCTTCTGTAGTGGGATGAATACACAAAGGAATGCCAGTATCTCTGGAGCTCATTCATCATGTCTTTACTAGGTCTTACCCCAGCATCCCACAGTTTTTGTGCTTTGAGCTGCCATTGACATAAGACAGGAGGGGGAGAGGGTCAAGTCACAGAGAGCAACGAGTGTTTGAAGGTGGTGCAGGGGCACCAGGTGCAGAGGTCGCTGAAAAATAGGAAGAAGAGCCTTTTTTTGTACTGCAGCATCACACTTTGCACTGTAGCAACCCAACAGAGGCTTCTTTCAGCTGCAGTGTTTTGGGGAAGCAGTGGAGTAAAGGAGCAGAGAAGGGAAAGTGCGGTGAAGTGCGAAAAACCAGCAACTAAAATCATCAAAGGAGCTCTAATGGACCTTGAGATCCAGGTGGGGGACATGAAAGATGAACAGGTACCCGTGTCAAAGCTTTGAGGGCATTTCTTTAGATAAAATACGAAGGGAGAATGAGGTGTGCACACGTTTGCAGCCGTATGTTCAAGAATAGAAACAGACTATTTAATCATGCATTAAGTTTATAAGTAACAAGCTTTCCATCATATCTAACACATATCCACCACAGTGATTCTGGAGTGGTACTTGTTGGAAGAGATGGTGGAACGAGGAAGCACGGCTGGCTACTTATCTCTATCCCACAGATGTTTGGCCTCTGGTCTTCCATCACTTCACTTCCTTGTTAACAGGCTGCACGGTAGCTGCAGCGCCACGTGACTCTGCCCACGCCACCTGGGAAAGGCCACCTCTGCTTGTTTGATGTTTGAAATAAGAAGGCGAGCGGGAGACAGGGATGCTGAGACAAATGTTTTCCCATTAATCAGCCGGAAAGCGAGGATTGATTTTAGGAGACACACAGGTGAATCTCATTTCCTTCTTGGCCTAATCCAACATTTCAATTTACTCCAGCTTTCATCCACCAAGTCGAAGAAGTAATACATTTTTGTACAATAAATAATTCAGATGATTGTGATTAAACTGATTCCCGTTCTCGTGCCCGTGAGACGGCGTGCCAGTTGGGGGCCAAAGCGCTTCTTTACACTGTGGCGGTGACGATGGGGCCCTGAGAGTCGACTGTCTCTGTTTTTGCCAGGACATTAATCACTGTCACACTCCTCTCTTTCTTGTCTGACTCAGTGTGAATCAGACCCTGATGCCCCTGCCGAGAGTCGCTTCTATCACCATAGTAACCAAAGTAAACTGCAAACCAAAGTCAGCAGTGCTGTAGGTAGTGAGGCGCAAAAAATGCATTTATGATTGAAGTTTTGTAGCTTGAGAGGGTCAAACTTAGATGCATCGTACTTTTTGCTTCACTTCACTGACCTAAACAGTTGCTCCACTCCTGTTTGTCAGACTTGTCACCGTTGACAGACTACAAGATTTTGATGGCACACTGCAGCCAAGTGTCAAACATCAAATGAAAAACTGGGCTCATACTCCAAAGGATCTACACTCAAATCTTTCCTGTCATGCTCATTTCACAGACATTTAAGACGTGGTACTACATGTTCTCCATGTTCACCAGCAGTTAGCTAATGAGCTTGTGATTAAAGCCACTCTTTCAGCTAAGCATCCCACCCCCCAAACCCCCCACCCCAACCAACCCCACCCACCCTTCAAGTCTCAACCTCCAGAAATGAGCTTAAAACTCACACGCAACATGAATCACAAATCAGCCACTTTGGTGGAGAAAAACTCCAGTCTGCTGGCTTCAGACCAAGAGATTTCTGGCAAGAGCCAAACAAAAAGGTCAGAAGACAGAGCAGAATAATTTCTCTTGAATGTCTGGCAGGTTAAACTGGAGTACAGCTAGGTGCTCATTGCTATCCAGGTCAAATAGGAAAAACTATCAAAAGCAGACACTGAGTAATGGCCAGCTCTGGTTCTCTTTGAGAATGTTGAGATGTTTTGGCGTCTGAGATGTGAAAAGGGCCTATAGCTGCAGCACAAAAGAATGTGTGGTCTCTGTTATTGCTTCCCTTTGTCACTCATTCCTCAATTTAAAGGCGTGCCATTTCTTGTACTGATACAAACTCTAAACTCTGATTTTCCAGAGAAAATTGACCAGAGGCATTGTGAGCAGACTGTGGAGGGAACTGTCCTTCACTGGGCTGAGAAGCACGAATGACACACAAAAGATGATATTATCTAGTCAGTGTGATAGCATGTTTCACCGATGGTATAGAATATACTGAAGGCAGTGAATAGATTGTCAGATCAGGTAACAAAACGTTTTTTCAGATTACAGTGAGGAAGCTGACGAGACATGTAATTATCCAACACATTAGGCCAGGATAAACACGTGCAAGAAAAAAAACATTTGAGGCTCTGGATTCTATCAGGGAAACATAAACTTGTCACAAGAAAGCAAATGCAAAATGATAAAGAAACCATCAGATACTATAAAAACAGCTCCAGCAAGTCCTGCACATCTGTGTGCTGCAGTGCATTTGTTTTGTCTTCATTAGCAGTGAAAAAAAAAAAAAAAAAAACGGATTATCATAACATTAAAATCGTTAAAATGACATCCCCTTCATCTCCCTCATTTAAAAAAGAAAAAGCTAATAATATGCTCTTTTTTAATTCAAGTTTCATTTTGCAGAGGCATTGCACTTTCAATGTGGATCCTCATTCTTTCATGCGTTTTTGTATTTTCTGAAAAATGTTTTCCATCAGTCATATTCGATGAATCCAAGTTTGGTCCGATCTCCTTGTTTAAAAAAGAGGCAGGAAAAGCAAAATAAATCACAGACAGCACCACTGCATGCAGTTACCAAGCCGTCTTTGTAAACCAGCTTCTCTGTCTGGAGACTGTTGTTACATTGTTGATTGTTGTTAACTCCAGAAATCCTTCACCTATCAGGAAGTTGAGACAATGTGCAACATTTCTCATCTAGATTTTTATTACAGATTATAAATTTATCTCACTATCTATGTAATATTTACTTTACTTATTCATAAAGTATATGTATTCATGGAATATTTTTAACATCTTTTTCAGTGAAGGTTTATTTGATTTTTCATGTGGGAAGTCATGAAGCAGCAAAAACTGAGAAAAATTGATCAAGGCAGTATGGTGTTGTAGTGGTTATTGTGGCCTCATAGCAGCAAGGTTGTGAGTTTGATTCCCAGTTGAGGCAGGGCCTTTCTAAATGGAGTTTGCATGTTCTATCCGCATTCCTGTTGGTTTTCTCCAGGTGCTCTGGTTTCCCTCACCACCAAATTAATCAAGCAGTGCAAAGAACACTGTTCACTGTAATATGTATTTGTGACCAATAAAGGATCTTTACCCATAGGGGTCCAAGAGAAATTAAAAACCACATTGGCAGTGACCCCTCAAGAAAATTTTATCAGGGGTGATGGTCAGAGGGTGACAAATGACAGACAGTTGCTATTTTCTTTAACATGAAGGGTTTTTTTTTCACAATTTTGTTGAAGTTTTGTAAAGGGTACAAAATGAACAGCCAATCATGTGCAGAAAAAGGCAAAACAACATGAACTATTTTGAAATATTGTTATTAATTGAATGGCACCAAAACAAAAATATCAGACATATCCTGCCAATGTGAACCGGGAAGGGTAATGGGAGGGGCCAGCTATTGTATCAGGGTGGTGTGCCCCCTCCTGGCCACCCCTTGGCAACACAACTGAACTAGGAAAGAGTTACTCTCTGCTGTCCAGTAAATTTAGCCACCATTAAATTACATTTTCAGCCAGCATCTAACAAAGGGCAAAAGCTCTCATCATATTTAGTGCTGCAAAATCATTAGGCTCATACAGCAAATCACAGCCTGACATGCGGTCGTCCAATTACGCCTGTTACAGGGATGGAGGGTTGTGGGTAACAATGAAAGCGGACACCAGCTGCCGGCAGTCGCTAACTGCTGATTTCCCGGCCATTACTGCAAATATAGTAAACTGAAGCAGAAACACATATGCACGCGTGGACACAAACAAACAGATATGCAAACAAGCAGTGTCTTTCCACAAACACCAGACTGCTGGGCACAGAGATGCATGTGCTGTGCTCTCTAATGAGCCAGTTATGAGACCTATCAGAGGCAGTTCATTCAAGTCTGATGCTGGAAACAAACTAATGCTAATAAAATCTTAGGTAAACACATCAGGAACTCTGAACTGCTTTAGTTAATAGCCTTCAGCATTTCCAGTTGTTGAGGTGACAAACTCAACTATGACAGCTTCTCACAATGGCAAATAATCCCAAACACAATACATTAAAAAAAGAGGTAAAAGTGTCATAAAGTCACCTTCTTTTCCTGCATGTAAATACATAGCTAGATAAATACCACAGGAGTTTTCAATGTGTCCTAATCCAAGCCTTGTTTGGAGGGCTTACTGCAAACCTATTACTTCACTGAGCACAAACTCAAGAAAAGAGTTTAAATCGCACCCTGTGACTCCATTTGGAAGAGATACAGCGATTCTAAAGGTTACAGCGGGGTAAAAATGAGCCTTATTCCATTAGGAGAATTTCTTGAAGCAGTGCACACAGGGCCTTTCAAAGTAAAATACCTCAAGCCCAGAGATCTTGGAGAGGAAAGCTGAAGATTCAAAGCAAAAGTAAGGGTTTAATGGCACTTCTCGGCAACTTTTGTGCATTTTACACAGTATTTTGGCCTGAAAAATTATTACAAAAATATGTTTTCAGTGTATATGAAGAAATATACCACAGAAAAAAGATAAATGCTTTAATGCACCACATTCATGCCAGACCAAGGCTTCTGTCACCATCAACATGATTTCAATATCCCTCCTGCTTTTAAGTGTGTTATTGATGTCAGGTCCTAAATAATGGACAGCTTTCGCTTCTCCTGCTGTTATCAGTTCATCATAGAACATTTATGCACAGCTATATATCAGGTATTTTTGTTTCTACATTTCTGGATTTAGATGATAAACCTTAAAAAAACTAAAGGAGAAACATAACGGATGCAGATGGTCTTCATAGTTGCCAGATCTCAAATGAATCTAAAAGATAGAGGGAGATTTTTACAGCAACTTTCAAGGGGGTGATCTTCATTATCACCCCATGAGAAACTATGTGTTGGACCCTCCTTAAGAGTTCAGAGACTTCACGAATCTTTGTCAAGAAAGGCTGTTTCGAAGGCTTACTGGTCCAACAAACCCTGTATTTTTACTTGAATTTGTCACAAGCATAGACTGTTTGAATGTGACGCTATGACTACGACTGACTTCATCTGAAATTAGTGAAAAAAGAAAATTTTCAGAGAGACAGTTAACAACAATAGGAAAATGATGATTACACAGGCAGAGGCACTAGTTATTACACTTCACTGCTAATGTCGGATAAATTAAGAAATTTGAAATAAGCACTCATAAATGGTTTCCGTACCTTTCAGCATAACCCATATGAGCATTTTCTGATCTGCCACCTCTGTGGAAAAAAGTCTGGATGATTTTAGAGGATTAAAACTATCAGGTTGAGTTTAGGGAAGGATTTTGTTCATGGAGACCAATGGAGGTTGGAGGAGAGAACTGAGCCAAGAGCTTTTGTGACGATATTAAAACATCAGTCATTAAATTTAAAGGTGACACACCACTACCAGAAAAGCACAACATAAAACTATTCCTCAGTTGTTAAAATATTAAGGAGGATGTCCACTCTAATAACTGATATTACACTGACTCGGCTCAACTCTGTTAAATAATTCAATTAAATTAAAAATCATAATAGATTCTCTGATGGGAGCTTCAAGGAAAGTTTTTCTCAGATCTCCAATGAGGACTTTAAAATTAACCAGACCACTAACATAAGAGACCTCTCCAGTGTATTGTAAAGGAAAAACGGACAACCTTAGAGCCCATCCAGCTGACAGAGCCACTGGTTCAGAGAGGTATTAAAGCAGCAGAGCAGGGACAATGTTCCCACCGTCCCCACAATGGGCTCAACACCCATCTTCCAACCCAGTCCTCCGGGTCACATCAAGCCCTGAATAAGCTCCCTTCCTAAAGCTTCTAGGGGTTTCAGCCATGCGTCCAGAGCATCAATGGGAATAGTGTTCCTCCCCCCACAATGGCCAAATCAACTGTGGGAGCACTTTCTCCTCCTCTCACACCCCTTTTATTCTCGCCCTGCTCAGACCTTGCCGGGGCTGAACAGAGGAGGGACGGGAGAGAAAAGGCACATGCCTTCACGTCCGCTTCGCACGCATACAAAGAGAAAAATCAAATTACTCAGACATGCACGCATGCGCACATGCATGTATCAGTGCATGCCTGCACACAACACACACTCGCACGCACACCTCGTCTAACACCAAAAGGGACAACAATGAGAATGTGTGAGAAGAAAAACACTGAATGGTTTGACGCTGCGAGGAAAACACCTTCAGTTTGAAAGCTCCTTTAAATGACCAGCAGTCAGTGCAGTCAGTTTGAGAATTACGTGCAATTACACTGAACTAAACCAGGGCTGCAACAAAGAAATATTTTCATTATTATTGAATCTGTCAATTGTTTGTTTTATTAGTCAATAATTTGATTGTACAGTCTATAAAATCTCAGAAAATAATGAAAATTGTCTGTCACAAGTTCCCAGAAACCATGGCGACATCTTTCAACAGCTTGTTCTGTCAGATGGTCCAAAACTACTACCAACATATAAGACACAGAAAAACATTAAATCTGCACATGCAAGAAGCAGGAAACACTGATGTTTGATGCTGTTGTAATGATAAATGCCCAAATTGATCAATTTAGCAATCAACTGATTATTCAATTTTGTTATTTGATTATCATAAGAAATTACATAGAAGGCAGAACATTTTTCCCTGCAGCTCATTTTTCTGCTTGACAGACTTGCTTGCACTTTTCATCTCTGTTCATCCTATTAATAAAGGTAATAACAACACAGGAAAAGGGAGGGCAAACATGGATGATAACGTTCCAGAGACAAATTGAGTCTGTTGGGTCGCATCAAGCATTAATTAGCAGGATTGCAGCAGAGTGCAGAGACGCTCCAGCTGTATTAGATTACACAGATGAAGAGGTTGTGTGTTTAGGCAGAGAGAGGCCAGGTTACAAACAGAGAGACGCTGCGAGCAAAGGCCTCGTCAAGTGCATTTTGCATTCAGAAACAATGAGATCCTGGGAGGCAGAGGGGACTCAGACAGATAGAATTATTCATTTCCACCCACCGGCTCAGAGTGCACCACGCAGACCGCTGCCCTTCCTCACTGACGGCTCAAACTGTCTGGTTATCACAACTACACATTAAAGTCGAAGGCAGATTCTCATCAGGGTGCTATTGGAGTGGAGCAAAGTGTGTCTGTCAAAGCAACAGTTTGTGGCTGACAGTGAAATTGGCCACAGAACGCTCGTGTCAACCCAGAAAAACATCCAGCCCAAATTTGCATGTTTCTGCACAAGTCGACAAATAGCTGAGGAGTGATTTCATTTGAAATCAAATGAGGAGTACTCAGGCGCAGGACCTCAATCGAGCATCGGAGAGTGTGAGAATGGAAAATGGCAACATTTGTGTCAGCGCTGTGGGGACAGCATAATCACACTCAGGTGACAAGGCAGCACAGCTTTGTATTCTGGGTATAGAGACCAGAATGAATATTGCTGCCAAGGCTGCCACCACAAGTCACAGCGCCTAAAACTGTGATTTCAAATCTGGCATTTTATTTACATAACAGAGAGCGACAGACTCTTCGATGTAACTGCAGTGTTGTGAATATATAGAGCCACTTCTTGGATGCATCTCTCCATGTGTCTCTTCTCTCTCCTTCAAACATCTTCACAAAAACCTGGTATGTTTTCTGCTCTCTCTGCATGCGGCTAGCTTTGTTTTTCCTCAGTGTGCCCTGACCTAATTACCATGTGAATCCCGCTCAAGAAGGCCACTTTAAAAGTCCACAATCTCTCCGCTTCGCTTTCACATACCAGGTTCAGGGAGTGTAAAAGCAAAAACAAGATCAACCGTCTGCAGAGCACGTCTCAGTGAGGAGGCACTCACCGTCTGGCAGCAATTCTTAGAGCATCCTTCCTAGCTTTCAAAATGTGGAAATGCATCTTTGTCATGGTTGCTCTCAAGTCAGGATTCATAAAAAGAGCATGACGTGTTACAGCGCATAAATAAACTGAGGTCTGGTTCATATGAGAGGCGACAGATGTCCTGGAGTGCTTGTTTGACGTGCATGCAAAGCCAACCAGCTGAGTGACAGACTAACAGCAGAAATATCAAGCAGCAGAAGTTCTCACTTTTCACTTTTCACTTTCCGCCTTGGTTTTGGTTAGTGAAAAGCTGCGCTTTGAAGTGACAAAAAAAAAAGTCTGTCAAGTCTGGGAAAAGACGGATTTTTTTTCTTTCTTGAAATATATTTTCTAGGTTTGTAGACCTGAAGACATATGAAGGTTAACTGTATGAGGAGAGTTACCACAGACAGGATCAAATCATAGCCTATTTGTTTTCCATTTCTTCGGACGAACACACACATCGGCCCTCACACACTCGTGGAGGTCAGACTATACAGAACAAGGCATCGTTTTTCGAGGTTATATCAAATGGAGGAGACGACAGATCAAGTTCTCCAGACATTAAATTTTCATATCTGTTTGTCCCCTCTCAAATGATGACCCACAACAGAAATAACGTGCATTCCACTATTTAAATATGCATTATTAAAAATTTGATGAAGAGGCTGCCAGCCCTTCTACTCCACACCTATCAAATTTGTTAATGAAAATGAATTATTTATGTCGACATCAAGCGCAACAAAGATTCAGAACTCTACCTATAATCAAGAACAAAACACTTTGACACAGAGAGGGAGAGAAATAGAAAGGGGAAAGTGGTGGTTTAAGATGAGAGAGTGTGTTTGAGTGTGTGTGCGTGCGTGTGTGTGTGTGTGTGTGTGTGTGGGTCCATCCAGTTTGTGTTTTGTTTCAGATCTCTTTTACACTTCTGGTCTGGTCCCCAACAGGACCTGTCAAGAGCCCTCATAAGTTCATCAAAGATGAAAACCTGTTTTCCATTTGAAAGGCCTGACCCAGGACACTGAAACAGCTCTTCATATAACAAAAGCGTTAATCATCTGTAAGACAAGCATGTGGGCCTGACAAAACCGCAAGAATACATGAATATCAATCTTAAAGATGGGGGAAATATGGGACTTTCATACAAGTTGATGATGAATAAAATAAAAGCAAGAGTTCTGCCGACTGCTGCTTTGAATTGCAGACAGGGAGAATTCAGCTGTTAACATAAGAAACAGGACTGAAATAAACAGGAGTCCGTGCAGTGGTTGTGTGCAGTTGTTCGTCCACTGAGAAGGTAATTAGCGCAATAACACTGTGGCAAACTAACAACAGGGACATTTTCTTAATTGGATCACCAATTGCAGTCATCTAATGACTTCAGGACAAAGATATAAATATTTTCCGTCCACTTTTACCAAGAGGCTCGGTTTAAAAACACTCAGCAGCAGCTCAAAATTATTATGTCATCTGACACATTTTCAGAACTCCCTGCTCAGTAGCATGTGAGAGCTGTTGGAGTGTTAATGAATAATACAGTGTCCTTCATTGATGCTTTTGAAGAGACTGAACCATTGATGCGCAGTGAAATGACAGATGAGGAAAGAGTGTGGCCCAAAAAAAAAAAAAAAGTGGTGGTGGTGGAAAACGGCTTTCAACTAAAATAAGTTATTTGATTAATTTAGTCAAGCGAATGTGATATTTTAGGCCTTGAAAAATGCCAGCGATGGACTAAATGCCTCTGAAAGCTGCCCCTGGTAAACTGCCTGCAGATAAAAGCTTCTTCAGAAGTGCTTGACATTTAATCATCTGAACCAACAAAACAACAGCAACAAAAATTAATAATAATCACACAAGCACTCATCCATTAAAGCCTCATCCCTATATGATTTCCTTTGTCCCGGTTTGGATGAGTGCGGCACTGGTCTGCAGCACTGTTTCTTTGTTCACTTGTGGAGAAATGCACAGCAGAAGTATGATGCAGCAAACTTCACCTGGCAAGGTGTTATCACAGCTGTACAGTGCTGCTCAACACTGCCCTCTGTTGTTCTGCGATGACACAGCCCGTCCCCCGCTCCAACAATGCATTTCAGCATAATCAACTTAAACACATGCAAGAGGGAAATGTCCTATTTTACAGCACTGTATTTCTTTGTTCGGCGCGCCCACTCCGGGAAGCTTTCTGCTGGACATTTATCCCTCTTTAGAATTTGAAACAAAACAGATCTGGAATGTCTGTATGTATCGGAGAGAAATGGAGAGGCAATTCAGCCAAGTGGCAAGCTCATGAATAATGACTTTTTGAGCTGATTTAGAGTGTTTTCACGCAGCATTAGTCAGAGGAGCGTTTTTTCCCTGAGATTTTGAAAAAAATAAAAGAGTACAGAACCCTCGGAGTGTGCGCAACGGCTGCAAATTTCGTGCGTAAAAGCCAGTTTGTTAATTGTAATTGATGAGCAATGAGGTCATTAGGCAGACTTAAGTCAGATGACAAAACGCACTTGCAAAGTTTGGGAGAAGACAACAAGACAACGGTCAGTTTTACATCACATATTTGTTGTGTTAATTAGACTGCCGCGTTTAGAGACAGTTTTTTGCAGAAAACACAACTGACACTTAAACCACTAAAACAATACACTTTCCTTAAAGAACATACCAGTGTAGTTTCCCCTGTAGATTATTTTAAAAGTTCACATCTCGTGTGTGTCGGGACTACAGGGCAGCGTACTGCGCAAAGTTAGTTTGAGACGGTGCTAATGTGGCAGGCACAGGCAGCTCCTGCAGCCCACAAATGCTCCTCTGATCCTGGGATGAAACGTGAGTGGAAAGTAAAACTGGCGTGGCATAAAGGAACCGCTAACTGCTCTGAATAACACATGCTATTATCAACGGACAAGTCACCTCGCTTGTAACACTCAGAGTGGGCGGAAGCGCAGAGAAGTGTTGAACAATAAGAATAAAAATCGCAACATTGCAAAGCCTGCTCTGACAGAAAAATGGTCCGGAGAAAAACGGACCCAACAGCATGGCTGAATAAAGCTTAGGAGTAGCCAATCCATTAATGATGGAGGAGGATATTTTTTATTATCATTCTACTTTAGCAGGTTACTCAAGCTTACAGAGTATTTTTTCCTCCAGTTTTAAAATCCAGCACCTCAGTAAAAGTCGAGCTGCATCCATTTCGCCTTTAACGGCATATCTAACGGGAAACAAGCTGAAAACCGGCGCACAACACACATAAAAAGTGCTTTTGCGTCAACCTTTTACGGTATTTTGCCAAAGAAAAGCAGAAAAAAGTGTTTTTTCTTCTTTACCTTCGTATGTGTTTGTATTCCCCAAGTTGATGAGAATGCCGGGCAGAGATGTGGAGAAAATCAGACTCGCACTCTGAGCAGTAGAGACAGAATAGAGACGGGTTTTGTGTCCTCAGCCGCCGCTGTGTGCGTCACTCTTCGAGCGACCTGCAGCCAACAACTGCGCTCTCTCTCCTCGAGCGTCGGACGATACCACGGGATGAGGAGGGACGCGGGAGGTGGGGTGGGGAGGTGGTGTGTGAGTGTGTGTTTGAAAGGGCAGCGGGGAGGAAGTGTGCATGGACACCCCCCGGAGAGGTGGAGGAGTGTCGCAACAGCGCGTCTTCGTCCGGAGCGAAAGCAGGCGGTGTTTGGGAGTGAATCACAGCGTTGACCTGAGAGACACTGGCAGGCTCCTGGGAACGGTTCGCCCCGCATGTTGTTGACTGGGGCTCCACGAGAACCTGCTGTCTGCGGGGGTAACCTGGCAATATGACTCCACTGGGCATCTGGGTGTTTTCTCTGCTGCTTTGCTGTTTTGTCCAAAGTAGTCTACGGTGACTCTCAAATAGTGAAAACAAGTGATGATTATACTCTGGACCAAAATCTTTCCATTCTGATCAATCAGCCAGATAAGTTGTGGGCTGAGGAAATTATAGAAAATCTAAAAATAGAATAAAAGTAGGCTACTCTATAGGGCTAAGTCAGCATTCCACTGAGAAAATAAAAGTTTGCCCTGTTTCACATCTCGACATGGACAAACAGAACTGAAAGATCAAGTAAAAAGCTAAACTGAATGTTCAGCGTTTTCTATTCTATTCTAAGCGTGTAAATTGTTACATGGTCGGCATCACGATGAGAGAGAGAGAGAAAAAAGTTCTTTGTACACAATTTTGACGCAGTTTAACTAAATTTGATGGGCAAACTGAACTGAAAACCAGACACAAACTGAGGAAAACATAGGAAAAAAAACATTCATTATGCATTAGCCTATATAGTTGTAGGCAACCTCCCACGTATCCTCTATTCTAATACACCCTGATTTAAACAGGCGTAAATTATTAGGCTGCTTAATGTGCAACATCAAGACGAGGAATTATAGCCTATAAGACGAAATTCATTCTATAAACATTAAATTTGACTCTATAGCTGCAAATAGTCGTGGTTACAGCACAAAGAAAACCCTGCGTCTATTCTATTCTATTCTATTCTATTCTTACGACCCCTTTCAAATATGAAGCTTCCGAGGCTGATTTTTTTTTTTAATGAAGCCTATAGTAGAATCTGCTGTTCTGGTCTGAACTTTGAATTGGTATTAAATTTATTTGCAGTAGGCTACGTTAAATTGGCTTTTTGGCCCCGTGCGCGCTGCATAAATCAGATGCCGTGGAGCTCCTTTCACTGCTATAATCAAACCAAATTGCCCTAAAGGAACGGAAGTCGAATTGACAAAGGGCTAGCCTAATTAAGGGCCATTCAATCTCAAACTAATTTACTAATTTCCCTCTTGTTTAATTAATCGTCCTGCAAAATGGCTGCCTTATGCTGATAAAAAAAAAAACAAAATCATGTCAGCTATAGTACTTACACTCATTACTGTCCAAATAACATGTGGCTGTTTGGAAGCTAGGTGTGGGAACAGGTGCAACCAACGCCTACCCATCGATTAACGCTTTAAACTACATTTCCCATGAAGCCTTGCGCCGTGCCCAAGAATCCGTGGAAAACCGATTGCGCCTGCGTATCCAGACGTGGCAACGGCATCATGGCCTCTTGGAACCGCTACGGGAATCGAATGAAAGAGGCGAAAATGTTCATGCTGGTGTTACTGGTGAGTCAAACGACCCTCCCCTGTGTGTACCTTGTAAGCGGTAACGGCTCTCTGTGACGTTACCGGAGGCTCTTTGGGTCCTTGTAGGAAAAAAAGCAGAAAAATATATATATGTCGCTCCTCACCGCGTCTCCTAACCTGTCCGTGCAGGAGGTAAAGTTGACAGCCCTTGACTGAACTTGGGGCTCAGATCTAGTTAACTAGCTAGCTTGTACTAATGTGGGTGGACTGCGGTTTCTGTGGCGCAGGTAAAATCACGGGATGTGTTCATGTAGCTGCACACACGGAGCGGCTTTCTGGCCAACGGTTGCCTGTGTACAGTAACGTTAACCTTCCACGCGACGCGGCTCCCCTCCCGGTGACTGAGCCATAACTAACGTTAACGTCCAAGTGCAAACGGTAAAGTCTGGGGGCGGGGGGCGACGACGACACACACCTAATGAGCTAACTTAGCCCCGTCTCCAGCCAACACTGTTGTGCTGCTGTTATTTTCATCCATGCAGTATCGTTAGGTTAGGTTAGGTTAGGTTAGGTTAGGTTGTTATTATCAACACAGCAGGACTTCAGTCTAAAAAAATGCAGCTTCTCAGCCATCTGAGTTTGTAAAGGGAACTGAAAGTTCTGACTTTGTGACTTGCATAACAGTATTTAGCACTCACAGGTGGGCGTGAGCTTGCTACTGTATATCAGTGTATTACAGAAGTGCCCTTTGGATGAAGCAGCCTACAGGATCATTCCATGTCATGTGAGTGTCAGAGCTGAATCAGCAAGGCAGCCTAAGTTCACCGAGTTAAAAGTGATGCTCTAGAGTTATTTGCAGCTATTTTGTCGAGCTATTAATTCAGTGTATCCAGCACAGTATCGGTTCTGTATAATGTCAGAAAAAAATTAAAGGTGACTTCTTCAAATTGAGCTAGTCTGAACCCCCCAAATATTCAATTCACTTAGCAAGCGTTTGTTATTTTTGCCTGGTGTATGATATTAAGTCTGATTAATATTCTAAATACAGTTTGTAGCTATTCCTGGAGCTTTAGCCATCAACCCTCCTCTCAGAAGAATACTTGAAGTTTATTTTCAAATGTTTTTGTAGAGAATCTCTTGAAGTGTTTTACAGAGCGATCAGAGTAAGCTTAGAATTATGACAAACAGGTAGTTGCAGTTTTTTAGATTCGCATAGCTGAAACTAATGCAGTAAAATACAACTGTTCCACAATGAACACACCCTTCATAAAGGCTTTAATGTTCTTTATTTTGAAAACTGACTTATTGAGGTGTTAATGTAACTTCATGATCATTTTGAATGCTGTATTTTATGTAGATACATACTGTTTCATACTTGAAACTGTTTCTTGTATTTTGTTCACACCCATTTTCAACAAGGGTGGAGTAAGGAACAGGAACAGTTCTCTGTATAATGCAATAAAGTTCAACAACACCTGTCTAAATCAGTTTTAACTAACACTAAACACTGTAACCATTGTCCAGGTGGCATTCTTCACAGGACTGTTGCATCAGACTACACTAGGAGTACGTCATCAACTGGGGACTATACATTTTAGTATGAGTATTAATTTCCCACTGTTATCGGCTGTGATGTAATCTGTCAGTGACCCTGCAGCTGGAGAACACTGTGACACTGATACAGGCTTTTTCCTGTTCCGCTTCCTGTTGAGCTGCAACCTTTGCAAACAAGTTGGAGCTTGGGTGTGTATCAACAATGCAGACTGTGTGCATTTTTTAAAAAATGACAGTATTTGACATTGTGACACTGTGCCACAGCTCACTGGATCTATAAAGAAGTCGTGGCTATAAGGTTATAGTGCTGACTCACAGTTTTAATTCTGCAGTGTTTCCATCCAAAACATCTGTGTTTTTATAGTGAAGGTGTGGGCAACTGTAACTCAGTACCCCAATTTCAAGGGACCAAAGTCATTTGACAATGATAACATAACATTAAGTGAAGACTTCCTATTTAAAGATCCAGTATATAAGATTTAGAGGGATTTATCAGTATATGGCAGATATGGAATATTAGATATTTTCATAAAGTGTTTGTTTACCTGAATGTGACAATTGTTGTGATATTTAGAATGAACCCTTCATGTTCATAGAGGGAACGAGTCCTCTCCCATGAAATTGGTAATATTGCTTTCTATAGCGGCCCAGAAAGGACAAACCAAACTCTTGCTCAAGATAAAGCCTTTGCGATTTTTTGCAAATGCAATTTACAGTTTACAACCCTACTGCTGGATGTAGCAAAATACTTCACACTGCACCTTTAATAGGGCTGGCTGACCCTGACAAAATATATATATATATATTTTTTGGTATTTTTTAGACTTAATGACAATACAAATTGTATGTCTGTATTTCTAGCGTAGTGTGGGCTTAATGTTCAGCTGGAAGTCAAAGCCATGTGAGATGTCACAAGCATTTTTATTAAAACAGACTCACCCTTCTTTTAAAAACATTAACAGACTGATTAAAATAGAGTACAATTCCAGGTTTTCAGTGAGGAACATAGAGACTGTTGATAAAATTGATTTTTAGATGAGTCAGAATGCAGATGTGCAGAATTCTGCATCGATTCCCATCAAAAATAGGTTTTCTAAGTCTTAGTGATGAAGATGTTTGGCAGCACACAGACTCTAAAGTCATCATAATTCATCTTCAGTTTTTGCAAGCATGTTTCGATTTAATGACTAAGCTGCATTTGCAAATCAGACATCACATGAATTGTGTTATGAATAATTTTCATGCCGTCACTCATAGATTAACATTAACAGATTGTGAAGCAGTGATCGCAAGTCACAAATAAGACCGACTGACCAACATGTACTGCGGCATCACACAATTTTAGCTAACTTTGTGGTGAAGAAAATAACTCTTACTCTGTTTGTTTTCACCTATGTCAAAATCCCTGTGCCACTAAGTCTGTTGGACAGTGATGGAGCTAATGGACCAGCAGTAGGGCTGCTTTCCACTGCTGGAGACATGACGTTGATAGCAACACAGGAAAGAGCTTCCCGTATGTAATTACACCATTTTAAATCACTAGTCTAAGTACTTTAACAATTTTCATACCAGCACATATCAGAGAACAATTTCCCACTGCCAGATAGAGATATATCTACAATAGGCCAATATTGGACGATAATATCGCCAAACTGATTTATCTGTCGGGCCCTGGTTTCTATCACTGCATAGTAGCTTTTGAATTAGATTTGAATGTAATCGCAAAGTACCCTGAGTTTGCACCGCCAGAGGACTTGCAGGAGAACTTGTGATCGGGACTCGGCATGGTTGCTTGAAGAGTGTGAGAACTCTGTCGCACTGTAAGACAACTGTAGAAAAATTGAAGTTCTTTATTATTTATATTCTTTTAGCTGTGACCGGCAGTGCTACTGGTCGTACCGTGGGTCGGTCGGTTGGTCAGTCTACAAAATTTCCCCACTCTTTGGCAGCCACAGTTTTCACCTTTGGAGACTGAAATTTGGCATGGAGGTGAAGTGCGTGCATGTGAATGTGTTTGTTTGTGTTCATGCCAAAAGGGGGAGTGACAGTTGTACTAGCCTTGTTGTGAATTCCTCATGTTTATAGGTGATTTGGTTAAGAAACTCCTATTTTGAAAATCTTGTCTGTCATCACGGTTACTTCCGTGTTTAGTTCACTCTGCTCGTTGCTGCAGAGCAGTTACCCCTGTTGCAGCAGTCACTGATGATGTAAGTTTGTTATTGCTGCTATGGTGTTCATATGGCAAAACGGCTTAGTTATGTTTCTGTACTTTATGATGTTATGTGGGTTTGTTGCACTGCTGTAATGCTGGTGAGGTTTAAAGCAGTGATAAGCCTATTTGTCAGTTAGCTCAGTGTTATACTAACTTACTAGCTAGCTGACTTGCCTGAATAATTGAAACTGTAAATGCACTGTTTATAGTGTACTGTCACACTTTCACTTATGGAGCATGCAGAGTATGTGATATAAAAATGTTGTTAAATAATGCTGCTTATTGGTAATGATTCAGACGTATGTTTTTGTGTTTCATTTCAGAAGCTGAGTGTTCAGGCACTCCTATGCTGTATTGTGTACATTTTCATTCTGCCTATTAAATGCTACTGATGACTTTGTATGTTCCCTGACAGGAGCCCTGTAGTGGTCAATATTTCAACTTGCCAGTTTTAAAGGGTCAGTTCCCAACAAGCAAATTGCAAAAAGGTGCATAACTTCCAAATGTGTCCACAGACTTGCACAAGATTTAGTGCAAACAAAGTTGGTCATGAGCAACAGCTGATTTATTTGTTGGGGCCAACTGGTAAAAAGGGGCGTGGCTGTGGGAGAGGCCTGTAACAAAAAGGCTCATAATTTCTAAAGGGATTCATGGAACATAGCCAAAATTTGTGGACACACACACACACACATTCATTGGTCATGACTTGCCCCACCCCCACACTTAAGCCACGCCCTATGATGTGAAATGCCTAAGAGGACTGTAACATGTTTAGCTGTTGGTTGCAGCTATTGAGAATCCGTGCTTGTTGTCCACTAAAACACGACCATATAAATAAATATGATCAACATGAATGGAAGTGCTTCCTGACGGGTGGGGATAAACCACTGCAGTACTTGGTGAGAATGCAGCTGTGGGTGGTAGAGGTTTGCCTGTCATAGCAATTTAATCCAGACACAGTCACAAAATGAATTATTTGGTTCACTTGCCTATGGCTGATAAACTCAAAATGTTGCCTCCCTGTCAATGATATAATTGCTTTTTTCAGGCCAGAATAATCAATATGTGTGACCCAACCTGTTTTCAGTGACATTGTGTACACAGATTCCCAGAAAAAGCAGGAGTAGCTGCCATGGAGGAGTGGCCTTTTTTGATTTGTTCCCCC